>SMLS01069627.1:0-10110 GCA_004785975.1 Popillia japonica
TCGGAGGCTTACCACCTGACGTTCGTGTTGGTCAGCCGCCTTCGGGACTCCTCTCCCACCCTCTGCTCTAGGCAAATGAAATCTCTCCAGGGCACTCTTCGGGTGGTGAGCTCTATGCTTCGTGAGGGCCCTTCTTGTTGCTCTGTCCTGATGCTGCAGTTCCGTTGCTGTTCATGAGAGAATACCATAACTACAGGGTGTTCTCACATACATCGCAAAAATTTTAACCGTCGAATCTTGATAATATGTAGAATATTTTTTTAAAAAGAATTTTTTACAAAAGTTGTCGTATAGGGGAGATTGGGGAGGGTTGATACGAGTTTTACAAAATATTTTATTTTACGTCGATGTTCACACTTATTATCCTGATTTTTGGGAGGAGGGAAAGCCCGGTTTGGCTCTATCATAACGTTATTTATCTATGGCTCGGAAAGTATTCGATTTTTTTTAAATAATTTTTTCTTATGTCATACAATATGTCTCAAGCCTCCCTGCGTATGGGAAGCTTGAGACAAGTGAAAGGGAGGATTAATACATATAACCAAGTGTAACAAAGATGTATTTATAATAATTTATGGCATACATAGTTCACACTGGAACATCTTTTTAGTTTTGATACCCCTGCACATTCAGTATGGCACCATTTTTTGCAGTTTAGACACTTTCTATATTTTCGTCATTGTAATCATTTTCTTCATCACTTGAATCATGATTCGTGCATATGGTCTTTCTTGGAGCTTGACTTGGTTGTGGTCTTAATTTCAAATTCTGTGCTGTAGCATCTACTGTGGGTTCCAGTTTTTGTTTTATTTTGTCAAGTTTTATACTCCTCCTCTAATGCTAATTTTTCAGGTGTATCTGTCACAATTCTGGTCTTGTCAGGTTTTCTTTCTGCTTTTTGTTTCCGAGGTGTTGCTTTGGGACAGGGTCGTACATCATGTAGAGTTGTTGTCAACTTTGGATGACGTGAAAAAAATCCCCTTCGCCAGTCTTTAGATGCGCAAGATTTCTCTATCCAATTCTGTGGAATTTTTTTATTATTTTCTGTGGCAAATTGATATACAAGTTTTTGAGTTTGTTGCGGTGTTAAACCGTAATTAAAATTATATAATCTGCAAGTAATTTTTTTTCTTCATTTTTGAATATTTGGCAAGTATTAAATTTAGGCAAAAACGTTGTACTTTTATCATTTTTATACTTTTGAACATATCTTGAAAGAGTCATTTTATCTATATCATATTTTCGTGCAGTAGATCTATTTTTCCACCGCCCTTTTTAGAACTGAGGGCGAAACGGGATGGCGCCCCTTCGATTTCCATTTAAACGGCATATGTAATAAAGGTGCCTATATTGTTCCAACATGACTGAAATGCAAGTTTTAGCAAAACATCTTTTTCAAAATTAAATAAGGGAGGGTTGATGCAGGTATCAAGCCTCCCGTCTTGATTTGTATCAAACTTCCCTACCAAGGAAGACAATTAAAAAAAAATTCTCGAATAACTTCCAAGTTTCAAATTTACTATTTTTTTTTCATATGGCACAGAATGACACATTTTTATTATACGTAAACAATGCAAGCCATTTTTTAACATGCCTAAAAGTAATACGTTAGTCAGTTCTAAATTTACATTTCCCTCTTCGAAATACTGGTCACTACTCGTGTATCACCAGAGTGGCTGCGTTTCATTGTAAAACTATTTCACTGACTGCCAAGCGTTACTTGCTACTACCCCCATCTAATTTAAAACTTTCCAAGTAAAAAGACCGTGTAAAATAAACATGTATCAAACCTCCCTCTGTATCAACCCTCCCCAGTCTCCCCTAAGCGAGAAAAAAAATAATAAAGTTTTGGGCAAATTTTTTTCGTTCGGTCAGTACGAAACAAAAAATGCACAACATGAGCTCTTCAAAACTTATCAATCGATGTTTGTCAACAAATGGGCAAGGTCGCCGTATGTTGGATAAAGGGTCTGTGTAGGTAACTGGCAATATCTGATACTGTTTACATTTAAGAATACTGAAAATGCACGTCTCAATTACATCGGCTATGTGTCGTAGTATTATTTTGTCAGCGCATGGTTAAAGTTCGTATTTTCGTTCGTAACTTTTAACAGTGTTGGCGTTACTTGAAGAAAGTTATTGTTTTTTATGATCATGGCTTTTCCTAATCATGAACTGGTAGACATGTTAATTTACGAAGAGTGTGAACAGAATAGTGCACGCGCCCGTAGAAGAAACATGCAATTATTTCCAAATAGACGTTTGCCCCGAGCCCCGGACTTTTGTACGGGTTCTTCAACGATTGCGAGACACAGGCCGAATCCAACCTCGAGGACCGGAAGGTCCAGGTAGAAGTGCGCGAATAATAAATGCCGAGGAAGAAATTGTCGAAGCAATTGACAATAACCTTACACTTAGCACAAGGGAACCTGCTAGAGTCGTCCATGTCTCCAATTCCGTTGTCTGCAGAACGTTACGCGAAAATCAGTTGTATCCTTATCATTACCAACGCATGCACAGTGTATTACCGGCAGACCATGCCGCCAGAGTCGCGTTTTGCGAGTGGTTAGGCGAAAGACATGAACAAAATGCAAAAGTTTGAGGGTAATATTTTATTTTCCGATGAAGCGATTTTTACGCGCAATGGTACATTTAATTATCATAATGCACACGAATGGCAGTTTGAAAACGCACATTTACTTCGACATGCACACCATCAACGGCGGTTCTCGCTTAATGTTTGGGTGGGAATAGTTAATGATTTTATTGTCGGACCTTTTTTCTTACCACACCGCGTCAATGGACAGGCGTATTTAAATTTTTTAAATGATACTTTGCCAGAGTTAGGTACTCGAAGATATTCCTCTTAATGTTAGAGCTAAAATGTGGTATCAACATGATGGTTCACCGGAACATTTTGTCCGAGTTGTACGTGAACATTTAAATAATGACTTCGCAGATCGCTGGATAGGGCGTGAAGGGCCTGTACCGTGGCCGTCGCGTTCCCCTGACTTAAATCCAGTTGATTTCTTTCTGTGGGGTTGTTTGAAACAGAGTGTCTATCGTACCGAGGTTCATGATATCGAACAATTAAGGGAACGAATCATTGCGGAAACAAATAACATACGGGAACAAAATGTTATTCCATTTCTACGTGATTCATTTATACGGCGCGCGCGGTTATGTATACAAGTGCATGGTGCAAATTTCGAGCAATTGTTGTGATACTGTCCGTCCTGAAAATGTTGACTATTTTTCAAAAAAATACAAGTGACTACAATTTCTTATTTTGCGATGGAAATCTCACTAACTTACGTAAGTATACATAATGTTTAATTTTTTTTCAAGTATGCGAGAACACTCTGTATACTCACGTCGTCTAACTGTGTAAAAATATGTTAACATAAAGTTATATATGTAAAGACTGAAACCTGCGTGACAAGTTTATTTAAAAAAATAAATATTTTACTGTCAGTTTAAAGTTTCGACTACAAACTCTTAAAAAGAGATAGAGAGAGAGAGAGGGGTAAAAAAACCCTAAATGGGAAAATTCTGCGTGTTTCCATTCATAGTATTAACACACTAGACGGCAACGCGAGAAAATTCGCGGAAAACCATCAAATGGAACGAACATGCGTACGATGCGTACACACATTTCAACATCCTATACAAGATGCATCTCGAAAAGAAAAGAAACAAACGTGACCGTATTTAGAGTGTACAGCGCGCTGTGATTCCTTCATTATCGGATGCCATTTTTCTTTTTATCGTTTGAAATTGCGTTAAAAACGTGAACGTATGCGAAAAGAAGTCCGATATGGGTTCAAGAGCATCCTCCTTGTTACAATTAACCAATACACGGCATCCGTAGATATGGATCTGAATCGGAGATATTGTAGGTTATCCTGGTCGCACAGTATACTGAACATTAACCGGTAGGCGTCGTTAGTATGTCAAATGAAATCGTGTCATAATTTCGTGAAAAAATTTTAAATAATTGAGCTACCTAGATATCAGATTAAGAATTAATGACGTCCAAGTGGTATAGGTTCTTCGTGAAAGAATCAGGACAAAGCCAGAGCAAATTCACTACTGCGCACTATTCTGTTCATACTCTCCGTAAACTAACAACATGTCTACCAGTTCATGATTAGGAAAAGCCATGATCATAAAAAACAATAACTTTCTTCAAGTAACGCCAATACTGTTAAAAGTTACGAACGAAAATACGAACTTTAACCATGCGCTGACAAAATAATACTACGACACATAGCCGATGTAATTGAGACGTGCATTTTCAGCATTCTTAAATCTAAACAGTATCACATGTTGCCAGTTACCTACACAGGCCCTTTATCCAACATACGGCGACCTTGCCCATTTGTTGACAAACATCGGTTGATAAGTTTTGAAGAGCTCATGTGGTGCATTTTTTGTTTCGTACTGACCGAACGAAACATTTTCCCAAAACCTTACTATTTTTTTTTGCTTATACGACAACTTTTGTAAAAAAATCTTTTTCAAAAAATATTCTACATATTATCAAGATTTGACGGTTAAAATTTTTGCGATGTATGTGAGAACACTATGTATATATTTTCGTTAACGGTGATGGCGTACATTGAAAATTGGATTCTCCAGTTCCGACATTTCGATTTGATTATCGGTAACTGTACGATTCGCTGCAGTTGCCCTCGGTCGTGATGTACATATCTATCCTCCAGAGAATCTCAACCGATTAGATTTCCCGTTTGATCATTCGTAACCGAAGCCTTAGCCTTACAAAATTGGATATTATTTTTAGAACATGCATAATTTTACAATTTTAGCTGTTCCTGGGGAGCCATTTTCTCAATCTTACGGCTAATTCTTGCGATTTTTCGATTTTAACTGTTAGAATTAGTTGTTTTGATACAATTTATATCAATTACCTGCCAATATCCAGTTATTTTCAAACATATATCCTTAGCATCTATAATTTTACATCTTTAGCTGTTATTGAGATGCTATTTTTCCAATCTAACAGCTAATTTTTGTTATTGTTCGTTTTTAAATGTTAGACTTAGCTGTTTTTATACAATTTATTACAGGTGGATGCTAATATCCAGTTATTTTTTTAACACATATCCTTTTCGTCGATAATTTACAATTTTAGCGGTCCCTGGAGAGCTACTTTCTCAATCCTACGGCTAATTCTTGCGATTTCTCGATTTTAACTGTTAGAATTAGTTGTTTTCATACAATTCATAACAATTACCTGCCAATATCCAGTTACGTTTAACAATATATCCTTAGCATCTATAATTTTACATCTTTAGCTGTTATTGAGGAGCTAGTTTCCCAATCTAACAGCTAATTTCTGTTATTGTTCGATTTTAAATATTAGACTTAGCTGTTTTCATACAATTTATGACAGGTGGATCCTAATATCCAGTTATTTTTTAACACATATCCTTTTCGTCGATAATTTTAAATTTTAGCTGTTCCTGGAGAGCTATTTTCTGAATCTTATGGCTAATTCTTGCGACTTCTCGATTTTAACTGTTAGAATTAGTTGTTTTCATACAATTTATAACAATTACCTGCCAATATCCAGTTATTTTCAAACATATATCCTTAGCATCTATAACTTTACATCTTTAGCTGTTATTGAGGAGCTAGTTTTAAAATCTAACAGCTAATTTTTGTATTGTTCGATTTTAAATATTAGACTTAAATGTTTTCATACAATTTATTACAGGCTAATGCTAATATCCAGTTATTTTTTAACACATATCCTTTTCGTCTATAATTTTAAATTTTAGCTGTTCCTGGAGAGCTATTTTCTGAATCTTATGGCTAATTCTTGTGACTTCTCGATTTTAAGTGTTAGAATTAGTTGTTTTCATACAATTTATATCAATTACCTGCCAATATCCAGTTATTTTCAAAGATATATCCTTACCATCTATAATTTTACAATTTTAGCTGTTATTGAGAAGCTATTTTTCCAATCTTACGACTAAGTTTTGCGATTTTTCGATTTTAACTTCCACACATAGCTGTTTTCACACAATATCTGCCAATAGTCAGTTATTTTTAGACATGCAACCGTAGTATTAATATTTTTCTCATTGTAGCTGTTATTGATGATCTTTTTGCACAATGTTACAATTTTAGCTATTATGGGGAAAGTATTTTCTCAATCTTACAGCTAATTTTTCAGGTTTCTCGATTTTAACTGTTAGAGTTAGAGGTTTCCATACAAATTGTAACAATTAGCTCCTAATATCCACTTATTTTTAAACATACATCCAGAATTTTCCAATGTTAGCTGTAATTGGCTAGCTATTCCTCAATCTTACAGCTATGTATTGCGGTTTCTTAATCCTCGCTGTTAAAATTAGATGTTTTAATACCAGTTATAACAAATACCTGCCAATAACCAGTCATTTTTTAAACACACGGCCCTAGTATTTATAGTTTTATACTTTTAGCTGTTATTGGGCAGTTATTACCCAATCTTACAGCTATCTATTGCAGTTTCTTAACCTTAACAGTTAAAATCAGATGTTTTAATAACATTTATAACAACTACCTGCCGATAATCAATCAATTCTAAACATATGGCGTTACCATTTATACTTTTACAATTTTAGCTGATATTGAAAAGCTATTTTCTAAATTTTTGGGCTAGTTTTCGCGGTTCCTCGATTTTAACTGCCACACGATTGCTGTTTTCACACAATTACCTGCCAATAGTGAGTTATTTTTACACATATAACCGTAGCATTAACAGTTTTACCATTGTAGCTGTTATTGGTGAGCTATTTTCTCAATATTCCTGCTATTTGTTTGCGGTTTCAGATTAGAATCTATAGTTTTATAATTTTAGCTGTATTTTTCTTAAGTTTACAGCTATTTTTTGTAGTTTCTCGATGTTAGCTGTTAGACATAGCTGTTTTTGTACAATTTATAATCATTATCGGTTAAAAGACAGTTATTTCTAAATATATGACCATTTACAACAATTATCTGCTAATACCCAGTTATGTTTTCTTAGCTGACAGCTATTTATTGCGCTTTCTTAAATATAACTGTTAGAAGTAGTCCTCCTATTGTTACAGTAGCAACCATAAAGCCAACCATAAAACCATAAAGAAAGAATCAATGGTTTTTTTTTACTTTAAAGAATTTGTCCTTGAGGTGTCTAATAGTGGTCCTCAATGGATTAATAGTCAAACACGATCACACATTTGATGCAATTGCGGTTGTAAACACATTAAAAAAAGATCCTTATAATAAAATTACACAATCTCAAAATTTACTAGCATAGTTCTACGTGTCAGCCAGAAATTTATACATTTAACTTTATCCCAAGACATTTACAGATGTGCGTGCAGCGAACAGGCGTAATTTTACACAAATACAATCCTGTAACATCGCAGTCGAAGGATGTTCAAACGAAATAAAGCTATAAATTCATCCAGTCAGGCAGGTAATATTGCGACCTGTAATGTAGATATCAGATGGCTAATTTCTAGAAACCCAACGCTTATTATTACGTCATTAATTACGTTACGTTTATCGGAGAGGATTACCGGGAAAAGATGCTGAATCGCCTCGTATGTATGTACATACGCGTATACGTAATAGCTGGTTGCTAATTCTTTAGCACTTTATCGATTCCGTGGTTTGAGGGCTTCAAACTCGAATAAAAATTTTCCTGGAATTTGCGTATTTTATAGTCTTGGTATAGGAAGCACTGGAGAAACTTTAGAGATTAGTTAGGTTACTACGGTACGAATCCTCTCTCTTCCTCTTTGTATTGGAAGAGTTTCTTTGCCATTAAATCGCATATCAAGAGATTAAACTTGCTGCAGACTAGTGTTGGTTCGTAAGCAATGCTGAAATCCATTGGGGTCTTAACTTCCCTGCTTTGAGCCAATATGTAATTGTACCAGTCAGAGGAATTGGAAAATCCACTCATTCAGTACTCATGGAGGAGCTAGATTCTGGTAGTCTCGATCCTCTACATCCTGGATATGAACCACTAACACCAGTCGCAGTTTGATTACCCACCCCTTTATAAGGGCAAATAACCCCCAAAGAAGTCTAACCTTAGAGAAAATAAAAGCCCTCCAAAGGGAAGAAAAAAAAAACCATTCAAAGAGTTTCCGTCCAATGAAGTGTTAGCAATTGCAAATTTGGCAAAATTTTTCTAGTTTGGTTTTTGAAATGGCATATTGTGGGCAAGGCAAATCCGTCAATCATACTTGCAATCCAGCATGTTGTTGCTTAGCTGCATGAGGAAGTTCTTCTTGAGGTATATTTCCTAACCATTTGGTCCTGTGGTAAACTGAAAATTGAGGAGAGCCTCTCCAAAGATGACCCACTTTTTTGACATGGGATCTAAGCCCCACTAGCCCCTGCTCTGGTTAGTCGATACAATGCCCTAAGTATACTATTATTATTATTATTTTTTTTTTTTTATTATTATTATTATTAAGGAAAGAGTCTCGGTTAGTCTTCGTGCTCTCCAAGTGCATATCTGACTATATTGCAGGTCTTTAAGACTGTCTTCCGCATTTGGATATATGTACGTATTGGGCCTGATTCTAAGATTTTGCAAACTCTCAGCCAGCCTGCAGGGGATCTCTCCCATAGCTCCTAGTATGACGGGCACGATGGTGACTTTCTTTTGCTGCCACATATTTTGTATTTCCTTCGCCAGCGGTAGATATTTAGCAACCTTTTCCTAATCCTTTCTTTCAAGATTATGGGGCAAAGGTACTGCAACGTCAATGAAGTAGGAGGTTTTTGTAGGTATATTCCCGACGATGATGTCCGGGGGTGTTCGTCTGGATGGAAACGTCCGTCGGTACTTCCCAATTCCAAAGAATCTTGCAATGGGATGTTTCTAGCACCCTCTCAGGTGAGCACTTGTAATAATGGGGTTCCTCTACCTGGATTTCATACCTTTCGCATAGCTTAAGGTGCAAGATCTTATTATTATTATTATTATTATTATTATTATTATTATTATTTCGTTGGTCACAGCGAGCTGGTCTCTGTATCGGTTCTGTGTACGGTTCCAGGGAACAAGTACCAGTCCTTGGGGATGAGTCGATTAGGTGCCCTCCCCCAATACCCTCCGCACGATGTTGCAGGTGCCAAGTATCGCCGCTTTCTGCATCTGCAGGTAGATTTGCGATGGTAGTCCCAAACTTGCGAGTCCCTGTAGGGAATCTCGCCTGTAGCTCCTATTATTATAGGCACAATTTCTACCTGCTGTTGGTGCCATAATTTCTTGATCTCGTCCGCCAGGGGTAAGTAGTTGGAGATCTTCTCTTCATGTTTTCTACTTGTGTTGTGAGGCAGGGGTATCGCGACATCTATAATGTAGGTCTTCTTTCTCTCAATATCCACAAAGACAATGTCCGGGATGTTGGCAGCAATGGTGTTATCTGTTGGAACCTCCCAATCCCATAGGAGCTTATATCGACCGTCTACTATCGCTTTTTGGGGTGAGTACCTGTAATACGGCATCTTTTCGGTTTGTATACCGTAGGTTTCACACAATTTGAGATGTAGTATTTTTGCGACATTATTTGGACGTTCAGTGTATTCTTTCGGCACTGTGCAGCTTCTTACCACATGATCTATGGTTTCTCCTTTCTTGCAACATACTCTGCATTTATCATTGCGCAGCATACCTGAGAAAATTCCCAGATTTTATCCCCCCTATTATTATTATTATTATTATTATTATTATTATTACTATTATTATTATTGCTATTATTATAGGCAACTCCCTCTACTACTATGTGTAGGAGCTTGAGCTGTAAAATGGCCTCCAAGGCCGCGGTTGGAGGTTCGTCCTTATTCTTCAAGATTGAAAGAAATGTGGAGGAAAATAATAATAGTTTCGTGGAAAAATTTATCGTTTAGTTGTTAGATTGAATGGAATTTCTTGAATTGCTTCCTTATTGTATTCGAGGTTTCTCTTCTAGTAAAGAGAAGGGACCATCGAAAGCACTTGAGGGTGGTGGTTGAGTGGTAGCTAAACATTGAAAAGCTGAACAGTTAAGATAACGACGAGAGATGCCACAATACTAAACACGCTCATGG
>ML218853.1:0-24184 GCA_004785975.1 Popillia japonica
AAGTTAAACGTGATGGCCTACGATACCAAAAGGAGTCTATAGCAGCAACAACTTCTAGGGTACAACTTGCCCCAGTTGAGTCTTACCAAACAGATGACAAGAGCAATGGGGTAATGACCTGCACAAATTGCTGATTCATGTGAAACCTGGGCCATGAAGATCTTCAAATTCGGGACAATTAGGTCTTTTCAGAGTTGAAGTAAATTGTACTCTTCCATTCTCTGTATGTTGAAATTTTTATTGTTAAGACCATATTTCCACATTTGGGCTTTTTGTAGCGTTTGCTCAGGAGAGAACTCCATTAGTAAAAATGGCCCGAGGAAGGGTGGTGGTTGCTTTTCCAGGTGAGCTGAGCTACACAACAGAATTTTGGTTATAGGAGCTTGCTTCAACGGATAGAAACCCTGGTAAACAACTTGCAACATAGTTTGATCTATGTAGATACACAACCTTACAATTATACCATTGAAACAACTTGTCTAGAGCTATCTCTAGCCTCCAGCAGTGTATTATCGCACAAAGAGGTACGAACAAATGAAGCCCAACGACAAGTCCTGATACGCTGGTGAACTCATAGAAAGCAATAATCCGAATAATAGTTATCTTATAGATGAAGCATTGGTGACAGACGACATCAAAGGCTGTCAATACCGCCAAAAGCTTTGCATGACGTATGCTTTATCCCATATCTGTGCAAGATGATCTACCATTTCTCTTCGGAGTGACAATTAGGGTGCTGAAGAAGAGAAATTTTTCAAAATTCTGAGATCGCAAGTACCAAGGAGGCTAAGTTGAAGACGCCATTGGAGAAAGACATCTTTCTAGATTATTTAGAGTTAAATTACGATTTTGCCCCACTGTACTGTATCGAAACGTTCCTCGGCTTGTGATCAACAGACTTCTAACTCTTATTGCGTTTAGAAGTGGATCTACCTCCATACTTCAAACTATTTTTGGACAACGCTGTATACATTGCTTTTAGAGACCAATCTGTAGTCTTATTTTATGAAGTGAAAAGATCACTAGAATTATACCTGTTCTAAAACCTAAGTAAGCACAGTACTCTCCCAACAGCTATAGAGCTGTTGCGTTACTGGAAACAGTGAGCAAAGTTTAGGAAACTCTGTTGCTGCACTGGATCACCGATCACCTGGAGGAAGACCACCTCATAGGTAACTCCAGTTTAGATTTAGATCTGGGCATGCTTTAGTTGCAGTAGCCGGTTTTTGGCCATTCATCCTGAAGATTGTCAGATAGCACCTCACTGACCAAAGATTTCACACCATAGCAAACGGAATCCGCAGAAAGACAAAAGCTGTTTGGGGTTCTACAAGGTTCGGCACTTGGTGCGACACTCTACAGTATCCATGTTGCAGTTATCGCCAAACCGACCAACTAGTGAGTGTCCATATACGGAGATGACACCGATATAGTGTGAAGAGTGTATAGAGAAGTTCCAACATCTCAAAGTAGTTCACGCAAGGACAGCTGGATTGAATTGAAGGATTACGACGTAGAATGACGATCAATCTGAGGAAGCCTTACCCCGAAACGTTTCTATCCTCCCCCTTCTATGATATTTTGCTATCATTGAGAATGATCAAAATATTTTGAGTATCTGATGAGTCTCAACCAAGTTATCGGTCCAAAACGGGATTTGAAACAAAAACACTTTATACAAATTTATTGGTAAAATAGGTATCACTTTCTGTGAGAAGTGTCTTATCCCACTCTTACCACTCCTAACTGATTCCCAAATACATATACAGAGACACTCCCTTACAAAAGTCTGGCGAATTTTGGCAAAATTTTGAAACGTTGGCTGCTTTCCAACAAGACATCAGATATTGTTGCCATCGAAAAGCCAAGCAACCTTATCTCACTCACACTGTACTTTGCATTTAAGCCATATAAATTCTTTAATGTGCACGTGCCAAGACGTATAGGTTCGATAATTTTGTAGACTGGAGTTTAACAAAGCAGTTCATCCAGTTGAGGGTGGGTTTAAGCTAGTACTTAAAGCGGCTGAATACCAACACCTTGGTTAAGAATTGGTATGTAGTTAGCTTTCGAAGCAGGTCAAAAGAAGCACTAAAACAGATAATTTTCTTTCTAAATCATAGAAGCTGGTGTCTAACCAGCTCCTTCCAGCATCTACCCATGAGGCCATTGGTGGCACATGAGGCGTGTCTGGTGGAGGATTGGATTAGCAGTTTAAGGTTATTGCGTTTATACTGCCCATTCTAATTACGTATAACCTGTCCTCAATGAGTGACAATGCCTTGATTTCATTGAGAAGAAGCAGATGATCCTGCGGAAATTGTTAGATATTTTTTTCTGTTAGTTTGTACGAAATGTCAAAAAGATCTGTTGTTCCGGTTGCCATGGGAACAGATATGTATGTAATAACACACTGCAGCCAGGTTTAGCTCAATAAACCCACCTGATTATAATTATGTAGGTTCAAAGGGACTACTATGGGTGGCGCAAGTTTCTATGTTTAAATTCCATCTATAGATTAAACAATAATAAAGTCAGTGTACTAGGCAACCATAGATAAATTTAAATACGGGCACACTCCATTGTATATATCGCGGCGGGGTATATAGACTATACCAACCCATTTCCATTATCTCAAATTTCTCATTACTAGATTGCGTATGTGCATCCATTAATATTAACACGAATCGTGTAGGTATCCTCATCATAATTTACAAGCGTTTAGTGTTTAAACGCACCCTTGATATCCAGCGAGGATGATTTAATTAGTGCAGAAATAACGTTTGTTTTATGCATAGTCAAACAATGCAGGTAAATAGTTACATACGTCACTATCGAGAGTCAACCTAGTCATTATCAATATTAACGTTCATTGCAGCAATAAATTAATTTATAATAAAGTCGTATTGATTGGCGCATAGTAGGTAGCGATTCAATTAAGACTTCAGATCGATACAACCTGGGTTTTCACAAGCGTACAAAGCGCCAGCTATATTGAATATTGAATTTAATTAATGTATAAACATCAAACATTGTACTATATCGAGTAGTTTTTAGTGCAGGTTAACAATGGTGTGTTCTAATAGACCCAACACTATAACGTAGTGATGTCAATGGTGGGAGAAATGTCTTTTTCCAGAATAGATATATGTACTGAAATCAACTGCTGTAATTTTTCAGAGAGAAATTGAAAATGATTCAAAAGATTTTCAAGGTGTTGCAAGATTATACATTCAACTGATCAACTGGTGTTGACAGTCTGAGGCGACCATGTCGTTTTGACGGCATCAGTTATATCTGTTGTTTATTCTTCAGTCACTGACGCCAAATCACACTGTTGCACGATTAAGCAGCACGTCCAAAGGACAAAAAAAAATTCAGATCAGCCACCACCCGTACGTAAAATGAGTGCCATATTGGCCAAGGACATCGCCAGTATTCGTGAAAGTGTGCAGAAAAACCTGAGGCAGTCAATTTCTCGACGTGCACAGGAACTTGGATTTTTGCGAACTTCAACTTGACGAGTTTTGCCTTAGAACTTGAATCTGCAGCCTTACAGAATTGAATTTATCCAGGAGCTCAAAGGTAATGAACATAGACAACATCGTTTGTTTTTTAACTGGGTTTGGGAGCGTTTGGAGGAGATTCCCAATTTCGGCCGGAAAATCATCTGTAGTGATGAGAAACATTTTTGGATGAATGGCTCTGTTAACAAGCAAAATTGCCGAAAATTGGCACCAATCTACACAAGATTCACTACGTGACAAAGCATCAACAAGAACTTATTGCTTGATTCTGATTTTGGGGCTGGTAGTGTCATTGATCCATGCTCTTTCGAGAACGACATTAATAAGGTCATCACGGTCAATGGCGGGGATTATAGGTCGATGACAGCCAATTCCTTTTGACTTAAATTGAACGATATGGATGGGGACAACATATGGTTCCAGCAGGACGGTGCTAAGTACCATACAGCAAATGCCATGATAAGACCCCAGGGCTATGCCAATAATCTGCAATCGACCAATGCCCACAAAATCAACATAACTCATGCGATCAGTCAAATTCATCCGCATCTATGCAACAGAGTCATTAAAAAATGGAACCTCACGATCTATTTTGAAAAATTGGAGGCTGCATTGAAGGTCGGGCATGAGTAAAGTATGATTGAGGTTACTTGATTATTCTCTTCGGTCGTTCAATGTGTTAGGGTAGGAATCTCGATTGGTGATCATTTAATGAAGGTGTGTGGACTTTTCAGTACTGCATAGCTGGTCTTCTTTACCTTGATTTTCAACTCCATTTATTATTGGCAGATCAGAGGCATTTTCGCTTGCATTTTCTTAATTTCCCTATTGGGAATGTAGGATGTATTCTATTCCTTCTGTAGATACCCCTCTCATCAGTTTCAGCTTTGTAGGATTCCGGCTAATCGTATTCTTGCTGTAATCCAGTGTTTAGCTTTTTGTTGAACCATTGCCTTTTCACTTTCTTCTAAGTTTGACAATTTTTTTGCAACTTTACTGCAATCTTTTCTTGACGATTTGATGACTATTTGATGACGATGATGCTGCTGTAACTTCTATTTTCCATCTTTGATTAATTTGGGTTTTCTTAAGGTTCTCATTTTAGTTTGAATATTTAGCCGTAGCTCGGTTGATCCTGTATACCTTCAAAGATTATGTTCAATAAAATTTTTGAACATATCCTCGACAGATTTAGTCGCAGTTTGAGGAACTTTTCTTGCTGTTGCGATGGTAGAAGCTTCAACTTAATTGAGTACTAATATTTCAATTTTCCTAATCCTTCAAGGTACTCTTCTAATATTTTTACACATTTCCTTTCTGACACTTTATGGATTCTATCCATTAAAGCTAATTTTTCTATAACATTTACAAGGAAAACACCAGGGTTGTCCGACACGGATATTGATGAGTTTCAACTATGTTATAGAAGGGCCTTCCCTGATCATCCAGGTACAAGCTTTTATCCTAGTTTCAACATTGTTGTGCGCTTTCTTTTTATACCGTTAATGTTGGTCTCCGTATAAACAAGCCTGCGTAGTGTTGTGGACTGGATCTACGCCTACTACCAAGGTAGTCGGCATTCGATTCGTGCCGGTGATTTTTTTCAATCCACAGCGCTAGGCATGCTTGCTTATATGGAGACCACACACATACATTGCTCTATCGGGCACAGTGGTGGCGCTATCTGCGCATGCTCATATAAAAAAAACTAAGTTGTTATAGATGCTAGCATATAAAGTGTCGTTTAATCAGGCTATTACTGTTCCCTTTCAAACACAACAATTAACAATAGTATTAACTAAATCAACTTGAAAAAATCAATAACTAAGTACTGACAGTAAATAGTTAACTAGGTCTAAAGTAGACTGTTATTAACTTGTTATCCACCCTGTAATGAGAAAGTATGAAGCATGTAGTTTTGAGATTTCTACTTCTATCACGTTTCACGTAATTTACAATATGCAAATACATGCCTGCGGCATCGGGTGCAATTGAAGTAATACACAGAGCGAAAGAGGACTAATGAGAAAGCAAAAAATCTGAATTTTTAAAACACAAACACTGGTTTAAATAAGTACGACTGGCAATTACCATAACGAGCTACAATCTAATTGTGGCACGCAATATTTATTACGAAAACAGCTAAAGTGGCCATGCAACATAATTAATACGTATCCGTTTGTAGTTTCTCTGCCAAGTATATATCCGTAAGGCACTGGAAGAAACTCCATCACAAAGTTCCCTAAAAAAAATCCTTTTTCACGGAACAACGATCAAACCTAATCTGACGTTAATAACTACAACGAGCACTAGCAATGACGTATGTGAGGTCTTCAGCAATATTTCCTTACATGCTGGCTCAGCCTCACCAACTCATCGACTGACTACTCCCTAATTTACTAATTCCAACAACGTTTTAAAAACTTCTGTTTTCGCTTGACTAAACCTTTAATGGCATTCCCCTGAATGACTTGCTACCCAACCGAATCACCCTCGCGTAACTCTAAAAAGCTTAGAAGGCTAATGTTCTTTATAATAGTCCGACTTCAGTGCAATGTGGAACGCCCACGGAACGGAAAAACTCCGCGAGACCATTTAATCAGCGATAAAGTAGTAGTAAATACCTCATAAAAGCTTTGCGAATTCTCCTGAATAGGTACACCGGGGGCCTGCCGTAATACGTATACGGTCTGTATGCGGACCGATATAAAAAGCTCGCGCGAGCAACGACCGTGAACGAAAAAAAAAACGCAAAAGTTTCCTAATTCCGAACGTTTGATTCGCTTTGTACCTACGTCGGATGGATGTAAGGGCCGGCCGTAAAAATACAATGTAAACAATTTATACAAATGCGATGGATGGATTTGATGTTCGTGGATGCTGCCGGCTCGTTGCTAGTCGTTATCGAGGATGTTGCAAACTATTCGGATCGTTCGAGGCTCCGGAAAGCTCTCTGTTGAAACTTTTGTTTTTGCTTATTGTGATTGTTAGGTCGTGATGGTCTTTTGAATCTGAATCGAAGTAGGAAATCGTATTCGTCGGCTGCAACAAAATCTGTCAAGCACTTTATTTAAGTTACCTTCCCGTTATGTATGTATGCAATGGTGAGGACAAGCAGGTAGAGTTTCTGCTGACTGGGCTTGGAAGATACATGTACCATTGTTATTATATGTCTGATTTTCTAACTAAAAACAAACTATTTAAGATGTAGGCCGACATCTGATATGAGTTGCAAAGACTACAGGACTACAGGAGATATTATAGTATCAAAATATTCTGGAAGGTTTGCTTTCTAATCAAGTGTTGACCGTAAATGCCGCCTGATATCGCTGTCTCCGTTAATAACATTATTTTGCAAAAGAAAATCTATCGTACCTAAATAATTCCATTAAACCCAGAGGTAAATCCTGCTTTACTTCCACGTATTCTCTTGCTTTAGTTCTTACCTCCACCGTCTTCATTTTCAGAATTAGGCCTTTAAAACTACACCACCACCTCAAGTAATGCTGGTCTAATGCTGCTGCTAATCTGGCGAATTGTGCATCATGATTTTGAATAATTTGAAAGCGACTTCCTATTCAGATGCAACCATCGCCAAGATGAAGTAGTCTGCGTACAAACCCATCCAAGAGCTTCATATTGATAGGTTTAATGTTTTCAATCTTGCCTATGCAACAATGACATAGAAGTGGAAGGCGGTTCCCATGGTTGATCTGGCATATATTACAGTAATGAAATTCTGGCCAAATATAGCTGTGTGCCTCATGTAAATTTTGCAAATAGTCTAGATTGGGGTTTAGGACGCACAGACAAAACAGCTGGCATAAGACTTTCTTCTAGCAGATAACTGTCAGCGTTGATAAGAAATAATTCTCCTACAGATTTGGCATCTTGTTCCACGACTGGAATAGTGCTAGTAGACCATACTGATTGCTAAGGTTGCACTGCCAAATTTATGATATACAGAGTGTCCGCGATATACAAAGCATGCAGTTAAGGGATGATAGCTATAACGATTTAGAAACAAAAACATTTAATACACCATGGGTCTATCTGTAAGCGTAAATGAGAAAAAAAATTATTTCTAAAAAACATTATTTGGTCATACTATACAAGAAAACTCATCCATATCGCTTCTTGCTTCTCGCTTATCTGTCATTTCTCTTACGCTATACTGTACACGTACCAATAGAATCACATCTGTATCATAGTTGCAAGCGACGCAACATATTTCTATACGACCTTGAACTACATTAGACCATTGTATCGTACGAAGTCAATGGCCATACGTTTTAAAAATATCCGAAAGTAGGAAAGAGGTACCTTTGCGTTTTTTTTAATAATGTTATGACAATAAAATCGATGTTATGTTGAAGTTACAGTGAAAATGGTGTGTTTAATAGCAGCTTTCAATCGGAAATGAAAATTTAAGCTGAGGGAAAGTCGCACTACACCTCTTTCGTAAAATACTACAAAATTTAGTTCTTTACTTTTATTTGTGATAAATTGGTGGCTAAAAAGGACCTTTTTGAGAGACAGGAGAAAATGTATTACAGGAAAGGCTTGATGTGTTGCCCATTTGCAAGAACACATGCCTGTAATCGTCGGGTAAATCCTGCACTGATCGGCTGCCGCTGTACAGTATGTGTCGAAGTTTGTGACATGAGAAATAATTTTTTTTCTCGTTTATGCTTACAGATATATATATGTTTTTGTTTCTAAAACGTTGTAGCTATCATCCCTTAAATGCATGCTTTGTATATCGCAGACACCCTGTATAAGAAATATGGTAGAAAAAGAAAATTTCTGATGAAAATATCTCTTGATGTTGAATTCCATATGTTGTTAGTTTCCTAGATTTTATTCTTTTCCATTCTTCATTTGCATTCTTCCTTTTGCTACTTTTCTTCTTCGCAATCTATACCTACTTTCTCACTTTTCTTTGCTTGACTTACTTAGTTTTGCTATTCCTTTAATTCCCAAACACCCCGTCACCAAGTTTTCTGGTGTTGTCGTGTGGAAAAGTTTTCACTTGTCATTCTGCTGAACATGCCACCATTCTTCACAAAGTTTAAAGACTGCATAGCGTGAACACCAGAAAGACCAATCTTCTCTCAACCACCTCCATGTACTTCTTTTAACTAGTTTCTTTATTAGTTACTTCTGGAAATCTTTGTTACAAATACTTTCATCTCTATTCTTTCATCTCCTCTACCATCTGTTCTCTTATACATTTGTTTGATAGTTTTTGCTTCATTCCTTGTGGTGTACTTTATTTCTGCCATTTTCCAGTTTTTCTTATATATATTTCTGGTTCTCTTCTGCCTTCTTATTTTTTTTCTGGTTTTTCTTTTTGTTTGTTGCTTTCGCTGCGTGTCCTTCCTGTTTTGAACTCCTATTGTTTTATTTCTTCTTGGTGATAATCTCTTGCATCTGCTTGCCATTTATACTTTCTCTCTCTTTGCTGTTATCTTGTACTACTTTTTTTCGGCTACCTTTTCTTCACCACCTCCTGTTTAGTAGAATTTTTCGTCTTTTCTGTTTGATTCCTTTTTCAGTTTCTCATTTTTTGCTTTTATCTTGTAATTCAATTTCTTTTTGGCTTTTTTGCTCCCTCTTTGCTTCCTTTTTATAATTCTTCTTTTGAATTTTCTCTTTTCTCTATTCTCTATTCTCCTTTGTCTATTTTTCATACTTCGTAGTTTTTCTTTCTCAATTATTAGGTCTACTCTTCTATTACTAGTGTTCCGTCTCTTTTTTCTGTTCAATCTGTTCGTTCCAATTGTTCTGTTTCTTCCTTCGGCTTCTTCAGTTAGTTCTATTCTTCTTATTTCGTTTGGTCCTTCCCTTCCATATGGTCCGCTAGTTTAGTACTAATGTTATTCCCGCACATTATCTGTCAGTTTTGTTCTTTTTTTTATGTGCCGTGTCTGTATTACCTCTACACTATTTCGATCGCCTTTCATAGCTTTCGCTTCTGAATATATCCAACACATTCACGCACAATATCGGTCCATACACGCGCTGATTGTGGACGTATGTATGTACTTATCAGCTAATTTATTATCGTAAGCGTATTTGAGGAAATTCATTCTCGTAGTGTGTTAGCATCCCATTTGCATTCATTCGGTGATATAACTTTAATTTAATGCCATATTTTTTCTCAAGTTTATGCTGCATTTTTACTATAATACTAAGCCCTAATAGGGAATAAATTCATATATTTATAATCCGAATGGTTCTGCTACACGCAAAAGCTGCAAAGTAAATCACGAGCTAAACTACCTAGAATTGGTTTCAACATTATATAATCCCGAAAGCTGATCATAAAATTGCAGCAAATAATGCGTTAGAGAAAAACCTGGTATAACGTCTTAATAAAACATTTTTATGTCACATTAAACAAACAATAAAGTTATATTATATCAACGGACATTACTTCCTGATATATAATTTCGTTAGGAGGTTGTCCCAGTAACAAAAATATAAGATAAGATAAACAAATATAAAAGCTAGCGACTACTAGCGCTATTATCATACGATAACCGCTTTTTAACTCCAGAACTCGTTCTGGAGATTCATGTTTGCAGGCCGTAAAGGTTCACGGTGGCATGCGATAGAGTTATTATGACGCCCAAAATTAATCTCTACTTGTACCACCGTCGCCCCACTCCGTCCTAGCGAATATATGGACTCATAAATGCGCATACGGAATATCCAATAAATATGACTGAGGTATGCACATTACCGGTTATTATTGATTGTCTGGTAGGCTTACATCGGATTTCGTGACATTTTCCGGCTGCTGGCACAGCTAACGGCAATTTTTCCTTATCGGTGTACCTAAACGTCCGAATGAATATAGCTGGTTTGAATGGCGTTATTATGGTTTTTTTTTCTCATAACTATTTATCTTATTTTCCTGATATTTTTTCCCTTTGTAGGTCAATTAAAACACTATAATTGGATTAAAGATCAAATTTATTCCAGATCCTTTACACTTTATTAGGTTTTCGTTGCTACCTCTCCAGTGGAATGAAATTGACATCTAATTTGTGTCAATTAATAAACATCTAGCCATGCCTATCCACAAAATTACTACAGACAAAAAATTCAGTGATATACAGGGTGCTCGGATACTTCTCTTACAAAAAAATAAAAAAAAAATATAAAATTTTTTAGAAACACTAACTGAGAGTCTGATGTTTTCAGGACCGCTCGACTGCTAAAGTAAATATTCGAAGTTGCTACCGCCGACACGTATGCATAAATGAGCGCGCCGCAACAATGAATCACGCACTAGTGGTAACACGAATTCGCGCAATAGATTCGCAAATATTATTTCTCAAGTCATCGATATTATTTACTTCTCTGCTGTAAACCAAGTCTTTCAAATGTCCCCAAAAAAAGAAATGTAATGGATTTACGTCCGGAGAACGAGGTGGCCAAGCTACCGGTCCTCCACGACCAATCAAAAAATCACCGAAAGTGTTATCTAGATAATGCCGCACATCTCGTCTAAAGTGCGGCGGAGCCCCATCGTGCATAAAATACATTTGTTGGCGAATGTCTAATGGCACATCTTCTAGAAGTGGTTGCAGTTCATTTACCAAAAAGTTTAGATAACTTTCCCCGTTCAAACGAGCCGGTAATAAGAAAGGGCCAATGATAAAATTGTTTATTAGACCGCACCACAAATTTATGGAAAATCGTCGCTGATGGTCAGTACGATATATCGCATGAGGGTTTTCTATTGCCCACACATGTCTGTTGTGAATATTTAATATGCCTTGACGTGAAAAATTTGCTTCGTCCGCAAATAGAATTTTACCTAAAAAGTTGGGATTGTCCGCATTTTGGTCGACTAACCACTGACAAAATCGCACTCGATGAGGGTAGTCGTCTTCCGAAAGATTATGCACACGCTGAAGATGAAAGGGGTCAAGTTGGTTTTCTCTTAAAGTTTGCCACACGGTTGACCGCGCAAAATTTACTGTACGTGCAATTTGCCTAGTGCTCACAGATGGATCATTTTCTACCATATTCAAAATTTCCTCTTCTGCGTCTGCATTCCTTTCATTACCACCTCCACGTCCTTGCTGAAGTTTGACGCTTCTGGTATCTCGCAATTGTTGCATTACGTTTGTGAATGTGGTTGATACTGGCAGCTGGCGATTAGGAAATAAATTGGCGTATCGTCGACGAGCAGCTCTTGCGTTTTGTCTACATTCTCCATATGTAAGAACCATATCACTTAACTCGTTGTTTGTATAATGATAAGGCATTTTCACAAAGGTTAAACAAAAGTCACACGACATTAAGTAATAAACTGAAAATACTCATAAATTCTTATACCAATACATTTAACGGAACTATTAACTGCAAATTAATGTAAGTAGTTATACGGTAAACGAATAAAAATACTGGCAAGGAAGCACAATGCATTAACTACTGCAAACTGATAGAGTAATGATGTTGAAGTAGCAAGCGTGATCGAATAATCAACAGCTGTGCGTTTATAGAGATTAATGTGTAGCTCAGCAGAAAGTCGAATTCATCAATGACCTACCTCAATAATATTGATTTCTTTTAGTGCTATCGTACTGCTGACGATATCATAAAGATCCGCTTTCACTTTTAAAGCGTAAAGGCCCACCTAAAAACATTTGCTGATTTTTTAAATAATTTTTTATGCATTTGCTAATATTTTTTTTTTTGGTTTTATTCTGTTTCCTATGTTATATACAACTAGTATTTCAATTTTGTACGACAAGTATCCGAGCACCCTGTATAGGAATATATTTACAATATCATAGACAATTTCAGATATCTTTGAAATGTAAGTTATGTCGTAATTCTTTAGAATGCTTAGACAAAGCAGTTTCCGCTATGTTATGCGTTACAGTGTGTTGATGATTATAGATTCGTTTTTTAAAGTATTGTCTAGTTTGACCTACGTAACAATTATATCGATTTTTGAGAAAATATGAATAAATCTGGGGCATATATGCAAAAAAATTGCGACAATATGCAAAAATTTTACATTAAATAACAGCACAAATTTAAACATTAATTTTATTGCACACATTTTTTACAACATGCCTATTTCTAAAACAATTTATAATTAAATGTTTGTCAAAATTGTGTAAAAGAAAGTTTTGTCTTGTATCAGAATACATATTATATGTTTCGAAATAGAAAAGCTTATTTCAACATCCACATATGTAATTGGTGCATTTTTTAACTTTGCAATACGTTCTAAACTAAAATTAAAGTCGTACTTTTCACCTTCCAAAATTATCTTCTTCAATTTCAAATACCCCGCATTTTTATTTATCACATTTTTAAATTTATCGTATATAGAATTACCTATTGTACCCGTAACCTTCTTACATAGCATATCAAATTCGTGTACTATTTCGACTGATTCCGAGAGAGACATCCCTTGCGTTTCTAGTTTACAAATAGAACTTGAAACAAAGCTATAATTTGACTTAATATACAAAAAGGTTTTGTAGCAATTCTGCTCATCTTTTTACAGTTCTATAGAGCAATGCAGTTAGCAGTGATTTCAAGAATTACATCATTTATTCCTTCAAAATTATCGGCGTAAAAAATTACAAATTTAGGAGGCAACTTAAAACCGGAAAGTCACTCCTAATGTTCGATTCCTATCGTTTTCGGCTACAAGATTGAACCCATGAGCTAAACAAGTGGTATGAAAAATGCCACTATAAAAAAATTGATAAACCTTGAACGAATTGGGCAATTGTCACATTATTTGTTTTTTGAAGTTCTTTACAATAAATTAAACATGATTTACACCATGCTAGGTTCCTACTTTTTCTATACAATTTTCTAAAAACTAGAAAAAAGAGTCAGAAAAAGTATTATGTAATGGCCGCTTTACACCAAACTATACTAGATGCTATACTATTTTAAAAACTAGATCCTGTCCTACTTTTGTTTCTAAATTGATACTAGAACATGCGCAGCAGTACTTTTGGCAGATTGGCCAACATCGGAAAATAAATACAAGTTCTGTATATTATTGGAAGCGAAGGTAGGTTATGTTGGTCAAGTTGGTAGAACTTAAAAGCTGTTTAGTAGCGCCATCACGTATTGATTTGTTGTACTCCCACCTAAAAAAGTATTTAGAAAATCCTAGAATAGAATCTAGTATAGAAAACGTATGACTCTAGGCATGGTGTAAAGTGGCCGTTATGCTAGGTGAAAAATGTATTAGAGAAACCAATATAAAAGATCTATTGTTCTGAGAATTGTCGGTTGTCGATTTACATTAGGAATTATGTACTAGGAATTTTTACTATTAGAAAGGATAAGAAAAAACTTAAATATGCAATATATGCAACTTTTGTAAAAATATGCATAGATAAGCCTAAATATACAATATATGCAATCACTAATTAGTGCTAATTAACTACAATTAGTGTAATACGTCTACATATAGACTATAATTAAAGATATGTAAAAAATAAAATATATGCGCTTTGCATATAATCCAGTCTCTAGTGATCAGAAATAAAAAACAAACGTATAAAAAATAATCTTGCAAAGTTTCGATTAAGAACGGACGGCTACCCCCGCGCCATCTTTGATTACAAAATTGCAATAACCAAAAAAGGAGAAGAAAACTTGGAAGAAAGTTATTCGAAATTCATTAAGCAGGCGTCGCCGGCAATAAAGAGGCAGCCGTCGGAGGAGTGAGTGTTTTAGCGGAGACGTACTAGGTTTTGGTTTAACATTTTTCATTAGATTACGCCGCGGCAACATGCGCTTGATGTCGGAATGAACGTTGCAGTGTGCAATATAAAGTTTTATAAAGTGCATAATTATTTCGTAATAAGATTTTGTCCTAAATTCACGGATTACTTTGTAGGGAGAGACTGCTTTGCTTAACATTTCCATTTTCTTATTTAATTAATGAAGTTTTCGTTTAGATTACCAAAAAGAGGGTCGATAATTAATGGTTTTCTATAGGTAGAAATCACCTACGCCTAATCGCAAGAATTGTACGGTATTTTCAGACGGATATCATCTTTAATAGCAGAATAGCAAAACTTGAATCACATACAGGAAACGAAATATTTTAATTGGAATGCGTGAGCAATGGTAGATTACGCAAACAGAGGTAAAATACAGCATTTATAGCACTTTTGAAAATAGTATAACTTGAAGACCATAACAGATAGAATAGTGCCTTAGGGTTTTTTTTTCTAAAAAGTTTTGTGCTTTACAAAAAAGGTCTTGCAAACTTTTTGATAGCTTGTGCCTTTGAGGCTGCGTCTGGAAAAGTAGCAAAAATATCATGAAAGCGTTACTTTTTTCGAAGATAACACCCACAGGTACTGTAGTTCAACATAAAGCTTATACAGCCACGGTTTCTTCCTCCTTTTGCTACAACTGCTTTAGTCTTTTCTTAGGCAAGCGTCAACTGATGCTCCTCCATCCAAGTGTTGAGTTATTCAATACATTTATTTGTGTTATTCATAAGCCTGTTCTCATTTCTGGCACCTACGATTAGAGCTAAGTCCTCGGCGAAGCTTATGGTTCTAGCATCCTGTGTAAGTTCCAGTGCAAGCACGCATTCAAAACGTTCCATAATGTTGGTCCAAAAACCGATCCTTGTGGAACTCTTGAACCGCGCTCTACCACTTCTTCGTTATCCAGTGCAATTTGCCTATGTCTTAGGTAGCTCGAGACTAAATTGACGAGACATGCAGAGATTTTCCTTTTCCGTAGTTCTTCGATTATTAATCTATGGTTTGCCGTGTTAAATGCGTTTTTAACGTCTAATGCTATGAGAGCGCACCACCTGCTGTCAAATTCTCTGATAGTTTCCACCGCAGTTTTCAGCGCATCTATACTTGATTTTTTTTTTCGAAAGCCATATTGGAATACCAATATGGCAATTGGCCATATTGGAATACCAATATGGCTAAATGGGCCTACGGCGAACGTCCATTCCCCCTTTTATACACATTTGTTCTATTAGTCATCCAGTAAATGCTATAGTGCTCAGTAAATAGTTTGAAACTTTTGTGGGATGTGGTTTGAAAAATTGAAGAAGTGTACAATTTGAAGTTATAAACCACATTCTGTCATATACTGTGAGACCAGTTATTGCTTGCAGATGTATATACAATATATGAACACACAATCTTCAAATTGAGGTTACCTCTTTCATCATCATTGTCTTTCCATTGCATGGATATGTTGGCTACCATTTTGGAGTAATGGATATGTAGTAAACCTGGCCACCCAACGCAA
Organism: Popillia japonica; assembly: GCA_004785975.1. Classification (NCBI taxonomy): domain Eukaryota; kingdom Metazoa; phylum Arthropoda; class Insecta; order Coleoptera; family Scarabaeidae; genus Popillia; species Popillia japonica. Next base: position 15,819 of record ML218853.1, read on the forward strand.
AGTCTTGTACGTAGTAGTACAATTACCCTTCTTTAAATGCTGTCTTTAAAAGGTTGCTGATCATGACCAATTGTACTGAACAGTTTCTTTTGCTTACTACTCCCAAGTATGGCGGTTGCGCTCGTATTTGCAGTAGCTGGTACGCAAACTAATATTCAGGTCTTTTCCATTCCTTGGTTCTAGTCTAATGATAATACGATCATACGATTATTTTGTTTAAATCAACAAGTAGCAGATACCTTACATGCCTAGCTCATCTATGAAAGACAATTAGTTGAGGAGGAAGAATGAAAATGCTTCCAACCATGATCGAAGTGTCTTTTATTGTTTCACACATACACAGATACAACAAAATTATCCACCATTTCTCTTCTTGTGTCTTTAACGATTATCAACTATTTTCCAAATGCAATTAAGGATAATCATTTCGTTACAAGGCAATGCATATTAACCTCATTCTACTTAAAATGACACCCACCATAAATGCATATAACTAAAACTCCTTCGCCTTACACGGCGAACAGCCCCTCACAGCAGTAAACAGACACTCTCCCAGATTATATTATGACACGATTTGTATCCATAACGGCTGGTGAACTCGAACTACCTTATGCGCGCATCACTATTATCGAGTATGCAGTACGGAACACGGCAGGCAGCGGTACAGCACAGTAATAATGATGAACGACCGAATTATGACGCACTAACCCATAGTTGCTGCTGTAGCTCATAACGTCAGCTCAGCTCTAGTTGCATCTATACCGGCCTGGATTTTACGACAGAAATATTACTACGCTGGAGTAGAGCGCCTCGCCTGCGGTTAGTACCACGAGTATGAAATTTGATTCGCCGCAGAAAGCACATCTTTATAAATATTTATAAGCGACGCGATAAATCTAATTTGCATTGAATGACAATGCCTTCCGCGTGCATACGAGAAACTATGCAAAGGGAATGGTTCCCTTGTGTACCTATCACCTTCGCTGCAAACTGTGCATTCAACCGGCGATCAATTATTTCGTTGTTTATTTTACACTAAAGTCTCTTCTGGTGTGTTGTGCGGAAATTGCTGTTTTTATTGAGTTCGCTATGTAATATATCCTGCAGAATTCATCAATATATGATACATTGCTGTTTTAATAATATCCTGTTGTTTCTGGAAGGTATTCGAAGTTCTTTTCTAGTTATATTGTTGTTTACGTCGAATAATTATGCGTCTACAGTTGCTACTACATAGTTCCTTTGAGAGATACGAGGAACTGTTTGATGTATTGGTCTCTGTGATAGAATAATTGTATCGTTTGTGTTTGTTAAGCATTTTTGTGCTTTGTTTAATGATTTTATTTCGTTGCAAATAAACGATTAAAATTTATGATATCCTCTGAAGAACTGCAAATTATTAATAGTGCACAACAAATTGATACCACTGTGGTGTCACTTTCCAAGGTCAAGGAAGGGGCGTTCAAGCTATTCATCAGAGCTATACCATCATGTAAAAATACGAAAAGAAAACTAGCCAAAAGAGTTGGGAAATGGTTGGCGGACAAATCTCAGAGACTGACTAAGCAATTCATTAAAGAATATATGGCAAAATTCATAGAACGTCTTCAGAACAAAGGCACAACTGTCAAGTTAATTATAGGTTTCCTACTTAAAAGAACACTGTAGACTTAATAAATATATGAGTAACCTTGGTTTGGCGGAAAATGCTATGTAGCAGAATCTGTCATATAGAAGAAGAAACCTTGCTGCACATTTTATATCAAGACTATCCAAACTGGGGCAGTAATGCTGTTAAAACTGCAGAAGCTGATAAAGAAGGCAAAGCTCGATAGTGGATCTATAGATGGCAGTGGAGAGCGGCTGCAGGGCCATCTAAATGCAAGATTGACTCTTTTGTTTAAAATCTACATAATACATATAATTATCATCAAATGAAAAAACCTTGACTTGTTCTTGATTAACTTTTTGCTAAACAATAAATATTGGGTTTACAATAACCACCGTTAAAACCATCATAATCCTCTAACTTAGTCTTCATCCACTAGGTGACATTCATCGTAACTTAATGCAACATCCTTTGGGACAATTGCTATTCATGTCTCTCGTTTATTACAGCCTTTACTGAGATTGCAATGCTATTTATAGTCAGGTCATTTACGGTGAATGATTATTGATTAATCCAATGCAATATTGGCGCAAAAAAGGGCCTACATTAGCCAAATAACATTAACGCTTTATACTCCAGATAATTGTAGGCAGATGAAAAGGCCTGTCCTTTAATGAAAGTTCTTTATTTGAAATTGTCAAATTTTCGTCTGTGGATACAGACTTTCCCAAGACATGCTGTTAAAAAACATTATAATTAAAATACGAAAAAAAAAATGACTGAAGTGAGATTACTTACAACATGAACTACTATTGATAAACAAAATAATAATTTAAAGTTGTATTATGATTAGGAACGTACATAGTTTAAAATTAAGTCAAGACAACGGTATAAAAATTAATAACGGGCACCAAACTATGTGCAATTGAAAACGCAAACTGGACGTTTTGCCTAAGAATAAATATTAAAAAGTAAAATCAAATAACATCAAAAAAACCATGTCATGTAAAATTTTTTACAAGCAAAATACAGTCAGATACAGATAGAAAAGTATGCTAGAAAAATACAGTAAATCTCAAAAGAGTGCGGCCAGTTATTACTAAAGAATGAAATTACAAAAATGAATGGGTGAAGCCCTGAAGATATTAATTGATAAGATCAATATAAATGGAACTAAGGTTTTCATCTTTCCTAAAATTAACTGAAGCAATAGTACTTTGTATGAAACACATTTCCAGGAAATTACGTTTAAGTCTATTACGTTCAAAATCTAAAACCTTAACTTCGTCGAAATCAAAGGTGTGACCCATCTGTTCAGAATGTACGCAAAGGGCGGTCGAGGCGCGATTTAGTCTAAGGTCGCTTCGGTGCTTGGAAATGCGACTTAGAAGTCTCTGACCACTCTGGCCTATGTAGCACCCTTCACAGTCACGACAGTTGATCCTATAAATGAGGTTAGACTGTTGTAGAAGGGGAGTCTTGTCTTTGAGTCGGTAGAAAAATTTTCGAATTTTATTGATGGGGTAAGTGCAAATCTGTATGTTGTTATAGTGACGGAACAAATTGATGATTTGGTCAGTAAGACCAGGCACAAATTGTAATTTCCTATAGATTTTGATATCAGTATTGGTGTTGTTATGGATCTTGGATGTATTGTTGGGATTTTGGTTAGTAGTGTTATTAAGGATAATGGGTGGGTTGGTGGAAGTGGGGTTAGTGGTTTGTAAGTTACGGGAGGAGCTGGTCTCTCGAAAGGGAACCTTGTCAAGGAGAGATTTCGGGTAGGAATTGGAAATTAATATCTTTTTTAGAATATTCAAATTGATGGTATGGAAGTCTGGGTGGAAAATGTTCAAGATTCTGTATTTCAGCGCTAGAATCAAGTTCATTTTATACTTAAGGGGGTGGTTGCACTTGAAATGAAGAAATCTTCCAGAACTCGTAGATTTGCGGTACCAATCTAATTTGACTATGTTGTTGCGGTCTCTTATCACAGAGGTGTCTAAGAAGGGTACAATACGATCCTTCTCTGTTTCAATGGTAAATTTAAGATTTGTGTTAAAGTTATTAAATATATAGAGAACGTTGTCAAGTTCTGTTTCTGGAAGAGACAGAAGTAGGTCATCAACATATTGGAAAATGAAGGGAAATTGAAAATTGACACTTGTTTGTACATGATGTAAAATACTGTGCATAACTATTTCCGCTAAGGAAGGGCTGATGGAACTTCCCATAGGGCAACCTTTGATTTGAGAATAAAAGGTATTGTCATAACAGAAATAGGTCGAACCAAAAAGAAAAGTAATTATGCCTACGACTGCCTACAATTATCTGGAGTATAAAGCGTTAATATTATAATAGTTACCAGTACTCCGTCACAGTCTTCCAAATTAGCCAAATAACGTCAACAGATTGTTGAAAATGTGACTAAGGATTAAGAAAACTTGCATAGGTATTTTTTGGGTTAGTATTGGTATAGTTGGATAATGCGTCAAAATCTACAAGCACGTTTTGTGTCCAAGTTCTGTAGAAATTAAAATTTCTGGCGGTTACACGAATGAAAAGAAATTATATTGGATCGTATGAGTAAAGTAAACTGATGACTTTGTGCTGGAATGCTTTATAGAATAACTAGAAGAACCGGTATTCCAAGAACATAGCACGTTTCCAAAGTTTTTGGACTGGGGAAAACATCTATCAAAAAAGCATTGGTGGAGAATACGGTAGATTGGGATGATTTATATCATGAAATAGCTTACTCGGTATCAAATTTTTGCAGGCAAACTTTAAGACCCTTTTGCAAAACGTTTTGCAAGAAGCATTACTGATATAAGTATTTATAATTATACACCTGTCTAGCCAAAGGAAATCACGTTGTCCGTCCTTGACCGATTTATATTCATGCGTTTGTGAAAGCACAGGATGTTCAAGTTTAGAACATTTGGCATAAGAGAAGCCAGAAGAAGAAAAATACATATCTAATAATGTATAGAATGTATCTAATGTATAGAAGGTGCTAACAAAACACTCACATCCAAAGTCTTTTCTACAGAATTAAAAAGGGAAGAAGATACAATTAATTAACTATATATTTTGATTGTCAAAACTATTAACAGTCCCATCCTACGCCGCTATACACACACAATTTTACAAGAAATTTTTCTGGCTTAAATAAAAGCAAGCTCGCTCTTTAGCTAACCCAAAATAATAATACACAATAAAGACAGTATGGCACTGTTCGTTGGTCAAAAAGAAACAAAAAAGTCCTAATAAACATATAAAGGGCTTCCATTTAATACCGAAACCCATGTGATCTCTTCTAGATATGCAACCCATTTAACAGTATGGTAATATATATTTTTAAAAATAAAATTCCTCCAGAACATTTTATTTACATATATTGACAATTAAAATTTTGCAGGTTGGGTTTAAATTGTTTTAAATTTTCAAGGTTCAGTCGGTTAGATAGCTTAGGGATATTTCTTGTTGTACCAACATATTATTTACGTCATCTTACGGTAGAGATCACGTGGGTTTCGATTCTAAATGAAAGCTCTGTACTCGCAAATGCATAGTTTCCGAGATAAATATTTTGAACCACTAGGTATGTACTGACTGAAGTATGTATATTGTAAAATCCGAACATTAAATAGGCTTACAACTATGTTTATTAAATTCCATTTTTTGACGTATTTTAATTTGACTGTCTTCAGAGACTTGCCAGTTATCATGGCTCCGATTCCATATCCTGTAGAAGAATTAATAAATATGGTTTTTGTTTATGCTTTAGCTGATGAAAAGCGTTTGTATGCAGAGCGATATCCCAACAGAAATTTGCCGCAACACCAAATGTTTGCAAGAGCTTTCGAAGGATTTCGAAAGAATGGAAACGTAAAATTGAAAAAAACCGAGAGACCTGTGCAATTGGATGAAGCAACTTTGGGGAGGATTGAAGAAGATCCAACAACCAGTCCAAGACGAATTTCTAGCATGGAAAATACGAGTAAAAGCACTGCTTGGCGCATTCTTAAAGAACACCCTTCACACCCCATTCACTATCAAGAAGTGCAACCTTTAACCTAAGGAGACAGTGAAAACAGAGAGGCTTTTTGTGGTTAGGATATACTTCGTGAACAAGTAAGCGTTTATTTCTCGGCGAATGTCATATTTACCAACAAAGCCAGTTTTACGCGAAACGGGATGTTTAATCACCACAATGCGCAGATATGGAGCGATGAACATCCTCATGCAATAGTTAAAACACGTCATCAAAGACGCTTCTCGGCCTAAAAATGGTCCCACCTACACTCTCTGTAACAGCTTCCAAAATAAAGATATGGTTGAAAACTGGTTCCCATGTTGTGATCTAGTTAGGCAAAAAGATAATCCCATTATTGTAATAGGTCATAACACATCTTTGCACATCCTGGCACGGTTGTTCAACCCCATGAGGTCGATGATATGTCTGTTTGGTACCAAACATCACTCATGTGATCTGCATGACCTTCTTGGGGAACTAACCCGTTAGCCAAAACTTCAATTAAGAATCATAGATAGTTCCATAGGGTGTGAATATTGGTATTTTTCTGTAATTGCTATTGAATGGTATCAAATGTTCTACAAATATTTGGTCGTATTTTGCCATATAAGAAAACTTTGACAAGCTGTTTTCAAGTTATTAACAACCACAGAAGCTCTCTACTTAGAAGAACTCAGCCCGTTTATCTTTAAAGTAGGATGGCTGTATTAGATTGGGCCCATCTCCTTTTAAGAATTCTCTGAAGATCCATAGTAAACTATCGTAGAGACAACAGAGCCACCATTAAATTTTCCTAAACGACTTTGGCTCTGCAAAAAGATGCACAAAGAGATGGTTGGCTACTAACAATATCTGTTGGGCTTCTGGTGGGCTACACACTTTCGCATGGCTTGCACTTCCGGTGAAGAGAGTATTCAACCGGCAGCTATATAGAGGATATTTGAAATAAAAGTAAAAACTAGGAAAAATGGAAAGATCTCATTTTATTGAACTTAAATCCAAAATATTTTGTACAAATTCCTTCTCAGACGAGAGACAAAAAGACATTTATAAAATATTCGTCTTGCCACTGTGTTTCAATAAATATATCTAGCGCAGACCAGGTGTAGTGATAGGCGATATCTAACATGTGCGCAACGCACAATCAGAGTCAGTCTGTTTCAAATGTTGAATGTATCTAGATGTTGCAGACATGGAACGAACAATTCTTTAATAAAAAGGAAAATACGACTACGATTACAAAAGTTGCAACTAAGAAACCATCTTTATTTCAGAACAAAGGTTTTATTTGTACTAGAGTTAAATGATTTTCAATCGTTGCTAGTAAGTAGTAGTAGTAAGTAACTCCGTAGATTGGATACGTTTAAAATAAAAGTTCCTTTATTAATTAGTCTCCGATAGTATTTTAATACATAATCACATTGATATTATTGAACTCTTCATTCAAAACTATTAAAAAAAAAAAACACAAATCTGCGTTATTTCGTAGTTTTTATAACATCAACAGCTGTTTTTGCGATGTCTTGCGTTAGTTCGATCGGGGTCAACATTCCGAACACATCTCGATTCATAGGCGGCGCATAATACAATGTATGTATATGGGAGATTTTCGTTTTGGCATTGGCGTCATAATGGAAAGAAATTTTTTGCATTTATATTCTACATAATTGTTTCTTACAATTCTTAATATTTTTTACTTTTATTTCAAATACACCCTGTATATGGGGGATGGGAATGGCCGTGAGGTTGGCAAATTGCCTTTTTTGACGTCTTACAGTTAAATATAGAAATTGTGCTGCCACCTAGAAAACTTACTTATACTGTAGACTTTTTTCCAAATTAATTTTCTGGTTGACCTAATAATTTCAAATATTTCATTCGACATATCTGTCAGACTGTTTACATTTAATCAAAGCCTACTTAATTATCCAACGCAGATATTATTCCCCAGTCTAGTTCACCATTTTTGATTAAGCTTTTTACATTTATTACAAAAAAAAAATAGAATCCGCCGATAAAAATTAAAAAATATACATTATAGATGGCACTGCAGCAAGCTTTATATCTGAAATCCAATATTTAATCATCGTGAATCGCGAACACCGTCACAGATATATAATACCGAACATGCATGTAATACCATGTTTGATTATTCCCTTGTATATGATCGTTCGCACACATGTAGAGGTAACACAGTACATGTACGCAGTTTAACCATTGCTCAACTGTACGTGAAACGTAATTTAATTTGTATATTTAATTTAGGTCATAGTTAATAACTCTGTACGCTTGACTAAAGCGCTTGGCTTTTTTCCCAGCGTACCGGAAAATTGATACAACGAATGTTGTTTTTTGTTTCAATTATTTTCAAACTGCGTATGTGTGTATATCTACTATAGCTACGTGTTCCAGTCCCATTGCTACATACGCGTGCTACTCGAGTCGGAATCGAACTTTGTGATGCTGTGGAATTGAAATAATAATTTTACGCTATATCAACTGATTTTATATCAAACATTCCCTCGCCGCTTTGTTACAGTTTCATTTCCGATGTTGTGCAATTAAGTTACGTTTTCGCAATTAGTTTTCTAGTAATACGTTTAAAATTGAAAATGGAATAGGAATTAACGAGTGAATTTCAAATACGTGGCGCTTCCACTATTCGCCTAATCAAATAGGCAATTTGGAGTTATGTATTTGAATGAGGTGCAAGAATTT
>ML218853.1:25908-36581 GCA_004785975.1 Popillia japonica
TCTGTGCAGAAGATGGATATACCTGGACACTCAAAATGTAAGTATGCTGGGAAAAATGCAGAACCTACAGTTGCTGTAACTGAAAATGTTGTATGCAAACTAATGAAAGAGCTGTTTGATCATGGAAGAATATTATATGTTAGCAACTGATACTGCTACGGCCCCTAGTCTATAAGGACCCAGCAGGAGTTTAGGGGGTGCTCTTAGGAAGCCTCGCTCAGCGGGTACCACGTACTAAGCTAAAAATAGAACAAATATTCACCTACCTTGCTGGGTTTCCCTTGCCCTATTCTCTTTACAGGGAGAGGGTGTTCTTTAAGGAAACAACTCGGTCGGCACAACTGACTCTATATTTCTACTAATCATTCGACCCCCGTCGATGTCCGCAATGCCCCCATCCACAATACATGAAATGTCCGGCCGATTGACCGGTGTTCAGGGACACATCGACGAAAGTCGAGTTTCCTTAATAACAGTAACTTATACTACACCCGAAGGTTGACAAGCAACCGTGCGTAGTTCTGGAGACTGGATCTACGCCTACTACTTTGGTGGATCGCGTTTGATTCCCACCAAGGGATTTTTTTTTCCATCTTATTGTGCAAAATATTAAGAAATATATTTAATGCAAATTATCCAGTCCACAACGCTACACACGCTTGTTTATATGGAGATCAACATTAACGATATAAAAAGAACCTTGATACATCTACAACAACATCCCAGCATACGGGACAAGATGTTACAAAACCAACCATGATTCTAGACTACAACAAAGGACTGGCTCTGTTCCACGATCATAGTAGATCAATTAAATGGTGATGCAACAGTAGTAAGTAATGCAATACAGTGAGAAATATAAAAATGCAGGAAACAGAGTTGAGGGAAGATATTGTTAGACATTTGATCAAGACAGAAAACCAAAGGTACAAAAGACAATGTAATTCATCCGAAACACCACCAAAGGAACCTTCTACGGATTACAGACTACAGATTAGATCCTTCATTAGCGGAAGCCTCAACATCTTGACACAAACCTTTTTTATCATAGAAAAAAGGTCTCAAGGTTATAGAAATTGAAGGTCATAAGCGGCTGGCGCGAAAGAGATGTTCCACTTGCTATAAAAAAATTCGATCTCAACATTGTGCAGTATACAGGCTGTCTAATGAATAGTGTATGAAAATAAAGGTTAAAGCTGATGGCATGGAAACCTAAATTCCAAAATATGACGACTTTATTTCTACGCATTAACGAGAAAATAATATTTTTCAAACGCGATCCGGCCCTGTCGTTCGAGCGCAATGGATAAGCACAGGCAGAAGCATCAGTCATTCACAGGCATACCTTGACGTACCTGTACATTATGAGAAGTTATAAGAATTCTCAGTATATGAACAAGATTTTAATCTACGGAGAAACAGGACAAAAACTTGCGGCATCAGAACATCTGTGCTGACAATAATTTCCTCATCGTAGGCATCCATGCGTTAATACTATATTACGAGCTCTACAACGGGTACGGAATACGGGTACAGCAATGCCATAATATTCATCACTGGACCGATGAATATTATTGAATATTTATTTATTTAAATTTTCTGCAAAATGCGTTGCCTGATTACTTGAACTACATACCACTAGGTGTGTGACAGGAAATGTGGTTCATGCAAGATGGTGTATCGCCACACGTTGCCTGACCTTGCAAAAACATTTAACCCAGGCACTTATACATTGGATAGGACGAGGAGAAGCGAGGTTCTGTGGCCAGCAGGAAGCCTCAATTTAAATCCGTTAGAGTTTTTTCTTTTAGACGAAACCGTGTTGTCACAGCCTCCCAGCTTGTCCGTGAGAAAGTAACTAGCTTTCAAGATGTAAGTGGTCATTTTTGCCGTCGTACAGAAGCGTGCATCCGAGCTTGCGGTTGGCATTTCGAACATTGTTCGCAAGAGACCAGCAGCACCTACCGTTCGAACACTTGCAGACATCGATGTAGTACCAGATTCATTTTTGCGATCTTTTAGGCACTATACTTCAAAACATGCGGCTGCCCTGGGGTTGCCAGATCGTTCCCCTCGTCGAATTCTTCATGATAACGTTGACTGTCATCCATCTAAAGTGGTAGTCGCACGATATGTTTCCGAACGTGATTTGGCTTCACAACAAAAAGCAGGCGAGACGCTCCTTCAGAATTTGCTTTCTGACGCGATTGTGGTACAGTGATAGGGCACATTTGCACATCTCAGGGTGTGTTAACTACCATCCAACAAACTATGGTTATTGGAGCGGTATCAATCGCAGAGAAGGTGATGAGAGGCCTCCTCATTCGGATCGGGTCACAGTTTGGGCTGCGATATCCAGTGCATAGACTATTGCTCTACATTTTTTCGAGGAGAACAATCCCATGGTAAAATTAGATTGGGAGAGTTATGTGGCAATTTCTTTTCACTAGCTCTTGAAAATATTGCTGATGGCAAACTATGGTTTCAGCAAGATGGAGCGACTGCCCACACATCACTTTATTATAGACTTTTAATTTGGGGCAGCCCCAAAGCCCAAGCGTACTATAACTCTGGAAGCATTAAAAAACAATCTTCTTAGTGAAATAGCCAACATACCGGTTGCTATGCTGAAGAGAGTCCACTTGCACTTCGGAAATCGGCTGCAACAATGCATCGACAGCTTACCACTGTGGTAATATCAAGCTTACCATGTTAGTAAAAAAAATGGGACAACTTTCCTGGAGGAAAGAGATAAATATTGCACAAAATGGAGGATGAAAAATTACGAATTAAATCGTAACCAGTAGGTACGGAAATGTAGAATCCCAATATACATATCTTATACATCTCATGGTGAAAATTCGCAGACACATGTTACCGTCGAAATTATTTTTTCCTTTCCGGTATGACACTTCGCTCAAATTAGAACGCCGCGTCAACGATATTAGCTTCGGCGAGGTAACTGGATGTCCTTTTTTTCGTATTTTTCAACGACTTTTTCGCGCGTGTGATCTCCTGTCATGTGCCTATTTCCCCTTCACGTGCGACATTACAACTCTTGCTCGGTTTAATTCTCATACGCCGCGTTTAAAGCTGAGACCTTGTTTCCTGCGGTGGGTACGCGTGTATAGCGTCCCCCCATTCTCCGCCTGTCCTTTATGTATCCGCCGACGCTGAAAAATTTTATAGCGACGTCGAGCGGACGAAGGACAAGGAGGAAAATAATTCGGAACGGTTGACAGTTCTTTTCGTCGTCGAGATGTTTTCGTATGATTTTTTACCGTGGGCTGTCGTATTTTCATATAATTATTTGTTCCGCGAGAGATATATTTTTCCCAGTTTACTTTTTATTTTTCGTATTTTTGCGGTTAGTTTTTGTATTGGATTTAGGAAGGATGAAGCAATTACTCCGAGAGAGTTGCTTTAATGAACTAATGCTATGCTAAGCTTTATTTAGGCTATGTTAATTTTCTTCATAAAATTTTTGGATGTCATTCCAGAAAATTGTGGTTTATGTAGTTTATTGAGTAATTTCATGATTATAATCATAACCCGATTGGTCTTTACAGCGGTGGTAGACACTATCTATTTGCCACTTATGTATGTTTGGAGCACTCTCAGCTTTGCTGGCGCTAATTTTTCCATCTTGAGGGGTTGGCACCACCATCATCTTCATTATTTTGCTACTTATTTCAGCTTGATTCTTGGAATTCAGTATATATAATAGTGACGAAGCCAACAATTTTGTTATTGCTTCTTGTAAGACAGTTGCCTTGCAATATCAAATTAATAATTGTGCTGATGACTTGCTCGTGCTTTTCTTATTCTTGCTTTGTTGTTATCTGATTCTTGTTTACAACAATCAACTTTCGCTTTCACTTCATCTTTTTCCTAAATGGTCCGTCACCTTGCTGTTTGGCCACCTTTCTCCTTCGGTACCCTGTCACATTGTCAATCGTTCTCCTTCCTTCCTTATTTCAAACTCTCCGCTGACATCGAACATTTGCGACACTTAAGTTTTCTTACAGTAAACCTTTAAAATCAACCCAGTCTAAATCTAAAGTGAGTCTGTTTCTATTTTAAATGCGACATTTGCTTTTTCTATTCATTTGGACGTACTAAGCGTAGCTGTAGTTGCTTCCTGATTTATATTGCCCGTCAGAACTACTTTTGCCACTGATATCTATTTTGTCATTTTCATGGATAGAAAGAGTACCAGCAATTATACTACAAAATTGTATCTCAGTAGGTAATGCTGTGCTCTGAACTCTGAATCTTAACAACAAATCGCCACACGTTCTACCTGTGGCACTGTCAAGAAGGGTGCCACAATTGTTAATGAGAGAATTTGAATTTCGCAATCTCGCAAAGCCACTCACGGTAAGCAGGCACTCTTACTACCTTGTTTTTGTCCAGGTCTCCTTGGCAAATCGCTTTTAAGTTGTACATAGAGTAAATGACCTTTATAGCAGAGTTGGGGTGCAGCCATACTCGTTGGAATTTAAAATTTCAACAGAGGCTCCAGATAATGTTGGAAGAGGCAGCCCAAAAGTCCAAAACGATTCAAGAAAACTCAATGTAGCTAAGGTGTTGCCATAAATTTATTACTTTATCAGAGCAAAAAAATTAGTAGACCAAAAAAATAAATGACCAACCACCACGTTGTAACTATATTAAAGCACTAAAAATATTACGACAGCTTAGGTACCTACAATAATTGAGGTTTTACCAGCTATACCTAAGACTTTCTAGACATAATTGACACTGTTTTGGAAGAGATCTGTTAGCTGGTGCAAAAGCTTTGTCAGAAAATGCAACATATATAAAGTCATGCACTTGTATCGCTTTATTTTTGTTTAATAGCAAAAGTAATTCAAGTTTAGTTCTAGGTTTTAACTTTTAACTGTTTGCGAAGACATTTTTGAAGTAAATATACTTGCTCTGCAGATATGTATGTATGTACATACATATTGCTATGGGCTTTTCCGAAGCACGAACGGTTTAGAACCTTTTAAAACGTGTAATTTTGATGTGCTATAGTTTGGAGCGGATCTGTAGACGCAAGAAACTGCATGAGATAGACGCATGGGAAAAGAAGGATGGAAGATATTAAGTTTAATTTGTTATATCAAATATGTTAATTAGCTTCGATTGAAATTGTAATTTAGTTTGACAAGTTTGACAAATTATACTGTACTTATATGATTGTAGATTTTAATTTTGATTAGCTGTTGTAATTAAGGCATTATTACGAGTTTATATTCGTGTAAATTTAAATATTTTGAGCCGATTTTGGAGGATGTGTAAATCAATATATTTAAGCGTAAGATTTTGTGTAGACACGAAAAAACATCTGGACATGTGTTGAAGGTTATATTTATAAGACAGAGCATTTATAGATTTGGTAAAAGTTACACACGTTTCAGGTTCAATTAATTGTTTTAAAGATTTTTTCTTAATTATTTGATTCAGTTAATTTGTTTTATGTTATTGCTCTGAGTTAAGTGAATTCACTTACGTTAAGATAAGTATTGCTTGATTTGATTTATTCTCGATATTTTTCTTGCTTTATATTTTTTTTCTTGACTGAAAAGGATCCTGTAGGTTTAATTAGTGTTAAGAGATATTAGTAAGATAAAGGTGATTTTGTAGAGTTTGTTATAGCTGGTAAATTTCGCGTTGTTATTGAATATCATTCTGTGGTAATTAAGTCAATTTGTTTTTTTTTGTGCGTTGAGCTTTTATCTTTTTAATATTAGGTTTAGTTTTGTTCGCGTTAAGTCAATTAGAGTTTTTTTCTTTTCCTGTCATTTGGGAAACATTTTTTTCTCTATAAAATTTTGCCTATAATTTGATGTATTGGTAGTGAGTTTCATTCATTTTTTTGATTTTTTTTCTTTTTTTTATGAATAAATATTTTGAAATATATGCTGTTTGTATGTACATATATCATTTTGTGTGTGTAAGATTTTAAGATATTTTGTGCGGTTGGCAGAAGCACCACGATTTCGGAAGCCACGTAAGTGAGGGAAGAAATATTAGGGAAAGAGAAGCGCTCTTGAAGATTGAGTAAACCCGTTTATGCTTTGGAACCTCCACCGAACAGAACCATAGCAATAAGTATGTATATTAATGATTTCTCGTTTGCTATTGGCAGAATAAAAAGAATAATAAACAGGTACTGGAAGAGAATTTTGTTGTAAACCTCACATCATGGTCAATCTAAGCCAAATTATTCCACTGATAGAATGCAAGAAACTTCACAAAATTTATTGTTCGATTATATTATAGGATCAGCTTTTTGTACGGTGCAGAACACCATGTGATTTTAATACTCTAAGTTTTAAAATCTAAAGTAAGTCTATGATATATGAACTTCACTTTTGTAGGTGCCCCATCGTCCCACTTTTATTTTGATATTGAAATAGCTAGTTTATGACACACCGTTCTGGCTGCTCTTTCTAGTGCTCTGTGATAAACTCTTCGATATCTTTTTCCTAGTGAGGTCCTTTGCGTTTTACCATTTCTTTAGTGTGCTACACTAAGATAGAGTTCTGAGACTAATTGTCAAGATGTGATAATATTTTTTTCAATCCACTACACCATATCTTCTCAAAGGTTTGTATGTAAGAACATCTGCTTGCTAAAGCAGTAGATAAGAAGGTATGAAGATGACATAATCATACTAGAATTTTGACTTGTGTGGTTAGAAAACCAAATGTTTTAACTAAATTTAGCCTCCGCTTTGGCGAGGCAAGATTTAGATTTTACTCTCGCAGCTTTTTAAACAATTTAATTTTCAAAAGCAGTAGTACTAATAGTACAGTTCTTTACCGAATTTTTCATCTGCTTCACTAATTTCTATGCGGAAATTCAAAAACCATGGAATGTTTGCTTTATTGCTTTATTTTACAGACCAAGGTATAAAATATGTCAATAACAAACAAATGTAGAATCAAATAACAGAAACACTACATAATTAAGAAAAAAAAAGACTATAAAACGAAATACAATTTCTCTAAAAATCTTTAGATTTAGTCTTATCGTAATGCAATCACAACGGAACCACACCAGTACTGTCCTTGCTGATAGTTTAGCTAAGCTCATGAGGCTAATGCTCTCACCTGACTTTATCCTACTTTTATGATCTCTTATTATACATTTTTTTCTAACAAAATTCCACTTTATACCGCATTCATATGCGGAAAGAGCTTGGTAGTCTCCAAATACGGCCGCAGCTTGCACTAATTTGCATCTTGGAACTTTCTAATTACTTTAGTTACTATCAGATAATCCAGCGCGGTCGGACCGGTGGTGTAGAGACGTCTAGTCACTTGCATCTCGAATCCTTATTTATTTAACCCGCTTTTCATCTGAAGTATAACTTCTGGGCGGTATTGCGAGATCGAGCGTCAACACGGCGACGAAGAGAGAGGTGAAACATAATATTTGAACGGAGATGATATTCCGACACGAAAACCGAGTAATCATGGGGAATGTCTCCTGGAATTTAATTATTTTCCATTTACATTCCATTTCTCGCTCAAATAATTGGGTGGATTTTGTTTTTGTGTGCCCTTTCTTTTTAGGACACGAGAACTACTTTAAATAGGTACATCTAGAATATTATTATAATCGGTTTGAATGCCTTTTCTGTTTCTCCTATATAAATATAAGGCATATTCTTCCGGTATGCATCTTCTTTAACATCAGCGGCGAGATAGGTGCTCTTCCGTTGAAATTCAATCAACAACAATGTTAAAGTTCAATTTACTTAAACAGTCGCGTAACGTGTTCGCGATAATAAATCTTTCCAAACAGAATTTAGTACCCCACTCCCTCGTTGCGGCAAGATTCGTTCGCCATTTGTTCCATCGCATAACAAAGGGATATCTGGAAAATCCACCATCCACCTTTCTATCTCTTGGGACGCAAAAGTTCCGCTAAGTGATATAGTATGTAACCTTTCTCTCCTCATTTGGGGGTATCCGGGAGTTTTCGGCGTGTCTCTTCACGGTCGCGCGGCATTCTATGGGTGTGGCGCTCGCATCCCCGTCGATTTATGTCGTTGATGCTTGTCGCCGCTCCGGGGCGACATCTAGCGTTCTGTGCGCGAACGGTCGCCCCTTCCAGTCTTCATCTGGACGTCGTATGAAATTAACTGCTGATCTGGTTAACTGAAATCGGAGATGATATCACTGTATACCTCTATCATTGCTTCACGCTTTGTAGAAAAAAGTTGGTAGATTTTTGGTGAGAAAATAGGATTTTTATTTGGGATTGGAGGTGGAGGTACCTTAATGTTACAGAGACTAATTCCTACAGAAAGATGTGCACTTGCCAATGTCATTTTTCACAGCTTTTTGGTAATGACAGGATACATATTTTTATTGTTTAAAACGGAAGTATTCCTAGCGACTGCCCCATCATTTTAAATAACCTTGGCACCTGCTGGTAATAATAATTATTAGGAGTTGTTGTTGTAAGAGGGAGAAGTACTTTTCTTACTTAATTTTTTTTTGCAAAAGAAGCATTTTTCGGTAGATGAGTAATAAGTGAAAGACTGAAAATCTTGCTGCGTTTGCATCAGCATATTAATAGAAAAAGAGTTCGTCCTAATATAAATCCATTGCAACAAAAGAAGAGACAATCAGTTCTTCTCGATATCTGCGTCAAGTACTCGCAACTTACTTATTGAGTTAACTCTGATAGTTTGGCTAAGCAACCTACCACCGACTAGCCGGCCACAGATTAGCAATCCACAGACCAGCACTCCACAGACCAAAAGTTTATAGCTAGAGTACATGCAGTAGTAAGGCCTTCGGTACGACTAAGACTAAGAACTCTATGTGGATTAATGTTTTTCGAGCTTGGAGTGGGGGTGATAACCTCTTGGCGACGCAGAAAAGAGACAATTCATCTCTTGGACAAAATCTGTTTCTTCGATCTTGAGAAACGTTGCCTTCTCTTTGGCTCTTTCGCTGTTTTTGTATTAGGAACATGGAAACTAAACATTCACTAGTTAAATTTTGGAAGCCGCAATTGCGAGAAACAAGTTGCGCTCTCAAAAATGGAACCAATAACGCCATAATGCGATAGGAGAGGTAAAAGGCTCAAAAAGAAGCTTCCACAATCAAACGGTGAACGACCAGAATCGAGAAGACTATTAAGTGGTAGTTCATGCATGTTTAGTAACCTTCACTTAGAAAGAAGTACTACTCAAACAACTACTAAACAAATGATCGCAGTATCACGTCAATATGGGCGGAAATCTATTCTGGATTAAGGCAATAAAGTAGGCTGACAGGTTAGGACCGGACGACAATTTGTATAGTCAAATCCAAAATAGGAAAGTTCCTGTGGGCATGTCAAAATTTTTATCAAATCTCTAATTTGGTCAATTATTCATTTTTGTGGTTGGGATTTATATTACTAGCCGTTGCCTGTTTGTATGCATAGAAGATTTCTCAGTACTCCCTTAGTTTGTCTAATCGTTTGTGCAATCCACACAGACCGAATTTTTAGATATTTCTAAGATTCTTGAATCTGCCCATGAAGGCTAGTTTTCAAGCTCCTTTTGCTACGTAAGCTATCAAGCTCAGATCTGCGTAGTGCCTGCTTGCTATTTACTAGCTCACTTTTGCTAACGGGTAAGGTAAGTAGGTATTGCTTTCTATTGAATTACGTTAGTTGGTTCAGCCTCTGCAGCACCCAATATCACTTAGATATCAAATTTGGCGATATGTCACGCTCTAAAGGAAATTTGGCTTTCGGCCAAAATTTTCATGAGTGCATGAGCTCATGATCATGTAGGCAGTTTGAAATGCTCTCTTTGCCACTCTCTATAATATGACAGAAAAATATGCCTAACAGCTGCCGAACGTTGCCCTCAACATTTTCTATAAGAAGACTTATGTACATAGTGACCCTAAAACCTTTAAAAGTTTAGGATCAACTTTTAGGTTAGTTTAACTAAAGTATGGATTGTTACCAACGCAAAGCCTTTTGTGCAATTCAGTCATGTTGAGATGGCCCTATCTGAACTTCTGAGTGATTTTTGGTGGTTTCAGAATGTTTTAGAGCAAATCTGCTAGCCTCTAGGAACAATTGAGTTACATAAACATTCATTATCAACTATTCCTTTTGGTTTGATTTATTGTTAACAACGGCATAAATCCACATATATTTTTTTAAAGATTGCAAACCCTGGAACTAATTGTAGATCACTATCTAATTGTTATTTATATATACAGAAGGAACAAGAAATGAAGAGTATGAGTTGTGATATCCATAGAACTTCTGAAGAATTAAGCAAAACAGCAACACTCAAAGTGGTTTTGAAAGTCTAGTTTTGACAATTTTTATTTGTAAATTTTCGTCAATTTTGCTCTCACTAGTCTAGCCCAGCAAACTTGCAGTATTTCAGTTCCAACGAGCATGGGTGAAGCTCTCGAAAATGGTCTCTACACAGCACTAACACAATAATCACCAGATTACTGTAGAGAGCGACATAGTTGCCGAAATATGTATCTAGTGCTAGTGTCAGTGTGGAGAAGATTTATCAAATTTCAAATGGTAGTTCAAGCACTACATTTGCCAGGGCGCCATAGACCAGTTTTTGAAGTCTCATGTTAACAATCATTAACTCATATCAAACTCAAAACAATTGCCCA
>SMLS01069631.1:0-11737 GCA_004785975.1 Popillia japonica
AAATTTACACGAAAAAACAACAACACAAAGGCTACCGAAACACTAAACATTCACTTTAGGTGAGAAGCGCAAAAGAAGCTTAGAAAACGCTGTGCCTTTTGTAACATATACGCATGCGTATATTTTGACACGTTAATACATATAAACCCAAGCGGGGTACAAAGTGTACCCCAGCAAACAAAATTAATTATATTTTTAATACCATAAAAGGTATATTACTGATCATGTCATTATAGGTTACTTAAAACATTATACGAGGCTATCGCAACGGAAGAATACATTTTAAACTATAGTATTTAAAATACACGTAATTTTGTATGTCTGGGATACAAAATGTACCCTCTTGGTAGGCTAAAGGTTAATGCAATAAATAACAAAAATCTAAATGCAAGATTTAGTAATATTGTTGTATAAATTGTTATCATAAACAATTGCTTTACCCGGATACAATGATTGATAGAACAAGAAAACTACACGCATGGCTTGCTGATTGTGGAAACAGCAATGTACTAAAATACCTTTAGTTTGCTTTATACCATCCAGTCCATATAATATAATATTTTAGACAACGCTAAAACGTTAAAGTTGAGTAGATTATTCTTTAATGCGTACATCATCGTTCCTTCTTAATTTCTTAATTCACATTAATTATTTTCGTATTTGTGTATGCCGTTAAGCGAAAAAATATTCGGTTTTCATTGAGACATTAAAAAAGCACTTCAGTTTCTTTGTTGAATTTAATTCAGCTATATATTTAATGGCCGCTATATTCTTCAGGAAAGTTCTCCCAGAAGGATTTCATGTTGTTTCGAGCTTTTTAATTACAACGCTATCATAAAATTTCCTTTCCAAGTTAATTATTAAAAGTGTTCTACCGTTAAATGAGTTTCTACACGAAACATTCAGCAGCTACTGTTCATATTCATACATCTACATGTGTTGTATAGCTTAATCGATATAATCTAAAAAGTTATGGCAATTAGTGAGGGTGCATAAAATTGCGTGCGAAAAAGAGTATAAAATGTGTATGTGGTAATTTTAAACGTACAGTTATCGATAATGCAACTAACACAGAACGATTTCGAAAAAAAATCAAAACTGTTAAGACAATAAAGTGTTTAAAACATAGATTGAGTAGTAAGTAATGTCACAATAAACTATTAGTTACCATACCATAATGAGGTACCACTACGTCGGGACGAGCTTCTGGCACCAATTTATGTTAAGTCATAGTCCCTAAGAAGATGCTAGGCTTTTTCAGAAGCTTAGAAACTATTTGGGAATAAAACTTTAATGATACTATGAAAGAAGACATGAATGCCTGATCGAAACACTCACTTTTTATTGTCACCTACTCACTTTGCCTACTTTATTAGCTTTATTAGCTAATAATCTCTTTTGATGGATTAGTTGAAATTGGTTGCTATATAGTTAGTGTATATGTTATAGTTGTTAGACCAGTTACACAAGTGGTTTTCAAATAAGTTACACATGAAATCACTATGACAAATAAATGCTAATAACTGCTCTATCTACAGAATTCCTTAACAAAATAGTGGTCAAATTTGAAATAGCACGGATTTTAAAACATTGTTTCCACCAAATTGTCTTTATATGCTATAATTTCTAAAACACTAATTCACTATCACCCACAGGACACCAAACACTTTGATAATTGCCAACGCGTTTCGACAGCAGTGCTGTCATTATGCAGGCGATAATAAAACTGCATGCGCTATTATCGCTTTGATAATGACAGCAGTGTTGTCGAAACACGTTGGCAATTACCAAAGTGTTTGGTGTCCTATGTGTGATAGTCAATTAGTGTTCTACTTCGGCACCAAGAGATCTTATTTATATAGTGTATCTCAATGATAGCTAAGTAATGCTCAGTTTTGTATAATACCATTCAAATATCTATTATTACACTGCAAAAAAATGTATAGTCACAATAGTTAATCGTAGATGCATTGGATTTTAAAAGTATTTTTAGAAACAATTGGACAATCAGACAATTAAAACATATTTAAGTTAAGACACAAATAAAGAAAAAATACGGAAATAATATATTGTCTATTGTATAATTAATATTATAAAATAGAAATAAGTAAACACTCCTGTATCGTTGATTTGACAGTTAATTTACAAGGATTTCCGACTTTCCCATCTAGACGATGCACCTGCCAAAAATCATTAGAAGGTCTTTTTTGCAGTTTATGTCAGGTATACTATTATCTTAACAAAACTGTCAGATGCAAGGTGTTTTAGTCAATGTCGTTTTTTCTACAAGACTATATAGATTTATTGCAAAATAAATTAGCGTAACGCGTTATTTATATTCATAAGATCCGCTTGAAATCGTGGCGAAACCCTTGAAATAAGTGGATAGATAGAGCACGGATATGACCGCCAATAAAACATTCGTAAGTTATTTCATCGGGATGTGTAAATAACAATCTTTTATATCTTGTTAATGAGAATATGAAACTATGTACACTCAAAGAAGGAAGTAGTCGTACCGTTCCCATATAACAACGCATTGAAGCTGTCCGACATTTTCTTTCTTTGAGGGTACGCACAAGTGAAGTTCAAAAGGTTGCGTTACAAATATTTGTATGTTGTATGGGAAAGATGGGTATACAAAACGTAATGAGAATATTTAGTATGCAAGATTAAACTTTATTATGGATTACCGACAATTTCAGAGCCGGTTCCTGATAGAGTAACAATTAAGATCTACTTATTCTTATTTTTGCTTATTCGTATTAGATGTACTATGAGAAGTAAATTACTTTTATCATTTTTTACAGAAAGTAATAAAATGAATCACATCTTTTTAGAATAAACTTATCACTACATATATTTCAGAGCACCTATTCCAAATTTAAAGAGGGAATGTGCCAAAAGTAGAGTCCTATGGTTATATGGGTAGCGTAGATAGAATGGACAAACGGTTTTGCTTTATAAAATCAATTGAAGTTGTGCGCAAATTAACATTAATATCATTATGCCAGCAACCAACAAACATGAATTTACTCTATAACTAAGGCATCAACTTTGGTATTGGAGAGGCAACAAACCGCTAGAAAAATAATCATAGTAACAAACTGCAAACTATGTAGTAATGTAACTGTCCACGTTATTGTGATGTTTTCAATTGCATTATGAATCAAACCCTAGATATTGCTATACAGTCACACACTGTGTCAACTGATCGATTGATAGTCACTAATGACTGGCCGACTGTAACCGGGGGGATTTACGCAATACTTCTACAGCACCCATATTAAGTGACTGCCGCATGTTTATATGCGATAACAATAGTCTGCTTATTCCACTCCCACTTTGCAAAAAAATGCTTGTAATAGCTGCTCATGGTCTATTGTTGGAATCAGCCGCTTAACGAGAGTACAATGAAACCAGATCAAGCACTTGCCTCGGATCACGTGATTTCAACTTGCAGTGTGTTATAGCAAGTTGTAAAGGAATCATCATTATCTGCTAACAGATCGAAAAATGTAACGGAACTTGCAATCCACGAATTACACGAGGTGGATGAGTATCCGCTCTAGATATCTGCCGTTCGATAGTACTGCCGGGATGTGGTGCTTCCGATCTTTGGCCACCGGAGGAAGTGAGCGCATTCAGTGGAATATTATGAAAGTAAAGATCGAGAAAGAAGTACTGTGAAATTAGATCTTGCATGCCAAGCTTCGTTGAGAATTCTTGTTGGTTAGTCGAAATCACGTGATCACGTGATCCGCTTGGTCTGGTCTCATTGTACTTTCGTTAGCAGAGTGATTCCAACAATTAGACCATGTGGATCTATTATAGGCACTTTTTTTGTGTTTACGATAACCGAAATGGAAAGTCGATGTATAAGACAAAGATGAAACAAGTCAATACAATGGAATAGTAGCATATAACGTACACGCCACTTCTTGTCTCTCAAATGAAAACTGGCAGGCGTTCACATGGTACAGAATTTTAGACAAACTTCCCAGTTGCTCAATATTTTAGTATTTTATTCTAAGGACAGCATTTTTTTGTATCAAGAGCGAATTAGTCATATGTAACAATGTGCAGTGGGTTGATTTAAAACTGACTCAAACTGCCATAAATCTCGATAAAAGTATCCTTTACAGCGATATCCGAATGCGAAGCAGTAATGATATGGTCAACTGGATCATTTATATATTCTTAAATCGATAATTTCTTAATGCTATTTTAACATCTAGTTAAATCACAAGCGCATACAATTTCCCTATATTTGGAAGTATTTATGCAATTAAAAAATTGTATGAGTAAGGATTTTCGTATTGTTTAAGCTTCATACGAAAATACACAATTAAATTGTATTAATTTGTTTTTAGTTTCACTGTCTCTATGCTTCCCTTCCTTATTATTTGAATTAAATTATTATTTTTTTAGTGTGTGTTAATTAATACTAGAATAAAATCAGGCCTTTTTAACGAAATAAATTTAAGGTGAACATAAATTTCTGTCTAGTAACTGCTTTGATAAATAATTTTTCTTATGGTTCTAAAATTAATTTGTACCCTATTATTAAAATCAGCTAATTTAGGAGAAATAAAATAATTATTTTATTTGTGTTTATGTGTTATTTTTTTTATTAATGGGTGTTGGCAAACGCTGTACTATGTAATAATACAGATATTAATAGAATCTGAAAAAGAATATATTTCTGTAGCTATTTCAAATGTGTGTGTACCAGTTCATAAGCAAATCGCTTTATTACTACAAACATCCAGTTAAATGTAGACAGTTTTTGTGTGCGTCGTTAGATCCATGTCGCTTGTCGTGTGAGTCGATTTTAAATCAACCCAGTGTACATATATTAACAAATATAGCGTAGATTCATTTTGCGAATTTAATGTAATTTTTACTCACCTCTCAACACTATAATTAGAAAAACGAAATAGCTTTTAATTATTTATTTACTACAGAGTTATAAAATATTCAATATTTTATGTCGAATTTTTTATTATAACATACAATGAACAATGCAATATTTGCAAGATCAATAATTAAATTTATAACTAAGTATCGCCTACTCGTCCCTGTCATATAGAAATTAATGGTCAAACGATGCCTATGCAGTTTCTATGTAACCAGGGTTCCTATATTTTGAAAAATTACTGTACCTTATAGTTTTAATTTAGATTGCAAGCTGGATGTAGTACTCGTCAACACTATATTATTACGCTAGCTCAAATGAATAAAACTACTAGCAGCCCCGGTTAACGAAATTCGAGCGAATAAATTGATAAATCTCTGTATTGAATAAATTCCATTTCAATTCCAATTAAAGAACACAGGTTGACGTTTCGTTTAAAAATGACTTCCCGGAACTACAATTTGACCTTGTGACGGGATAATTTTGCAGCAGCAACCAAAAATGAAAAATGTAAAATTGTGACTATGCAAATGAGAACGGCAAAGCCCAGTAGTATGTATGTATTCTATTTAAAACGCTAAACTTGGTGGTACTTATTGCGAAATTATAAATAATTAAAAATGATATAAAAGCACAAACACGCAAACGATGTGAGTTATGCAGCTCAGTCTTTAAAGAAACTATGTATGATAAACTTTCCGAGCTCAGAATGTTAATAAGAAATAATCAAACTCAACGAACAAGATGCCGTAATCCTGTTTGCAACATAACAGCGTCATATTTCGGATTATCTTTAGCTTATATCGTCCATATGTTTGTCTACGATTCTCAGTAAATTGTAACTACCATGAAATGATGTGGTTATTTCAGAAGTCCGCCACCACACTATTAAGATAGAATGTATGTTTGAAAACGAGGTTAAAAGACCTAATGAGCATGTGACAAAAACGGTTCGATTTTGGGATAGATTGTCAGAAACATGATCCAAAGAGACCAAGAAGAAAATATTTACTAAATGAACATACCAGAAGTAAAGGATGTAGTCGGTCTGTGGTTTAGGGGGACTCAATTTTATTTTCATAAAGTAGCAATTATATATTCCTAATAGAGAATTGAATACATATTCGTCACTGCAGGGATATTTCTTTCACAAGTACTGGTTATATGTATGTAGCAGTAGTTCGGCTTTTTCTCAAGAAGAATTCCACCAATTAAGCGCTTTAGATAACTCTTCCAATGAGTTCATTTCTGAATAATTTCTTCCTGTTTATGGGAGAAAATGAAACCAAGAAGGCAGATGCGTGGTGGTCAAATTGAGAAAGTGTACCATAGTGCACGAACCAGATTTTTCACCCAAACTATAGGTTTACTTTATTCATTCAATTTGGTAAGTCTTTTGCCAAAAAGTTTACACTAACTTTGCTACTAACTATAAAATATTGCTCCCTTTGTAAACATGGCTTTATCGGTAAAAAAAATTATTTTAAAAGATTGTACAATACGTTGCGTTTGCGTTTTTTACAAAACAATATACAGATTTGCACTCGCGCACACATAACTCGAGAAAGTAGTGCTTGCTTTTTAATGTGTAAGATATTCAGGAATTGCTAATATAGAATTCGCCAGAGCGTAAAAGCACTAACACCGCTTTGTTCTGCGGATAGTTCCACAACTGCTTCTGGAAATAGTAAACAAATCAATAGTTAAAGAAAATGAAATTTTGGATTTATAAGAGACTCTTGTGAATTCTAATGGCGATTAGCATTTAGCATATGAATATTATTTTTGAGGAGTAGTATATGAAAATGAAAATTATATAAATAAAATATGTTACAATGGAAAATGTTGCATTATTTCAAAAGAAAATAATCAAAAATGCAGTACATAGGAATAGATGGAATAGATGGAACGCATTGTGCACAGATTTTTTTTCGTAGTCAACACGAAAAACTCCATTGGTTAATTAAACTTGTTATGAAATTAATATTTTGTATGCGCATACATACGTTTATTAAAGGAATATAGAGGCGTTTGCCGTTGAAGGCCCCGTCGACAAGGTGGTTGCGAGCATAGGGCGGTAACTGGCATAGATCTGTAGGTATAGTAAGGTATAAAAATTTCCGAACAATTCATTGGTAATTTTACAGATATACTATACAGTATTTTCTTTTCTTGTAGAGTTAAAAGAAAAGGATTTGCAATATATACGAATATCCCTACTAACTTTCCATATTCTTTCCTTTTCGTGTGCGGAATATTCTACAATTTCTCTGCCCAATATTGGACCACGTCCAATGCTTCGGGTTTGCTTGCCATAAATCGTTCAAGTTACAGTGTGCGAGACAGAACGCACTTTAGAAAGTGTTCCATATCTTGTATCATACCACAATCGCACTTGTTATCAGTTGGGTGCGTAATGCCCCCTTTTGATTAGGTTAGTTTTTACCTGTGCAACACCTATTCTAATACGGTTTAGCATTCTCCAGGTCTTGAAGTTGTACACGACACAACTCGGCAGGTTTCTGGCAGAGGATAGTTTTGCGGAGGTCATCCAGGGGGTTTGTGAGTAATCGGCGAAAAGGGGGTGACGATTTTCGAATGTTTTCTTAAACTTCTCCCTAAATTCATACGGCTCCCTGCGTGAGTTGGGCCTGTGAAAACCAGCTGCTTGGTAAAGTTTGGTAAGCAGTGTAGCCCTCATGTACCCTGTTACAAGTCTGCAAGTTTCGTTGAGGCTTACAGCAACCTTGGCTCGATGGCATCACCCACAGATTTGTTATTCTACAAACATAATGATGATTAGATGTATACTATTTGACGCACTTGTGAAAGCGTTTTAAAGCTCACAAAATTTCTCGTGTTCCATCCTATGAGCCTTCCACAACCACAATAAAAACTTACATTGTTGGCATTATCGGTTTAAGAAACGTCATCGTAACTACCAATAACCTAGTATATTTACCTACGATCAACGACTTGAATGAATTTAATGTGCTAAGCGCCCTAAAACTAATAACGTAGATCGTAAATAACTTAATCTCATTTTTATCACTCGCTTTAGTCAAGTAAGACTAAGTAGTAAATAAGAAGTTTTCAAAAAGACGTTATAACACGAATATCATCAAATGCGATGGACACCAATCCCCATGCATATGTATAGTAATTCATTAGTGAAATAGAGGGGATACACTTTGCAGAAATAGTCTTGTATTCAGTAAAAATTTCTTCTAGACGAATAGTTCAAGGGTATTAGTAGCGGATGTACGGTATAAGATATGTATGTATGTACATATATGGACGTAAATTTTTCATATGCAAGTTGGTGTTGCTTTTGTCTGTGAGATATTTATTGCAAAATACTCTCTAACTCTTCCACTTTCGTCGTTTATCGGTGATTTGATATTTCTGTTTATGCAATTTTCAATCATCAATCAATGCCGTATAAAAATTTTTTGCCAGTGAGTCATAATTTTAGCCAAGTATTTGTAACATTTGTAAGTTAGGATTTAGTTTCTTACACGATTTAATTTTTTTTTGTCAAAACCGCAAATTATGAAGGTGGAGATTTGCACGAATTTGCCGTTACCTTCAGACTCAGCAATTTTTCTAATAGTAGTTTTCTTTTAAAGATAAAATGAAAACATGGTTATGTTGTTAATGTCTGCATATTGTAATAGAAAATACATTCTAAATTTGAGATTATTAATAATCACAAGGTCGATAAAGGTCGACAAAGTGCCACGTAATATAGTATGGGAGAGTTTGACAAAAAGGGGTGTCAAACAGAAACTAATAGGAGCAATTAAAAGGCTTTACAGCAATACCAAAAACTACATAATCAGTAACAACTGTAGGTCGGAAGAATTTAACACGAGAGATGGACTGAGACAGGCAGGAGTAATGAGCCCCGTGTTGTTTACAGTATTTATGGACGACATTATTAGGAAGTGCCAGAATAATGTATACAAGCTGCAAGTAGGATACAGAAACACGCAACCTGTACTTATATCCGAGTGTGCGTTTGCCGACGACGTTGTAGTTATAGCTGGAACTGAACAACAACAGCAGAAAAACCTAACAATATGGAATGAAGTGCTAATACAATATGGAATGAGAATAAATACCCATAAAACCAAAGTAATGGTAGTGGCAAAGGGACAACAGAGCACCAATATACAACTGGAAGGGAGACGGCTAGAGCAAGTGCACCAATACAATTATCTAGGAGTTATTATGAATGAATCAGGAAAACAGGAAACAGACATACTACAACGAATAGAGAAAAGTAATAAGTTATACTATGCAATGAGCAAATGAGGTAAAAGAGAGATATCAGCTGAAACAAAAATGACTGTATGCAATACTATCTACAAACTTACCCTAACGTACGGATATGAGACCTGGACATTGACAAATAGAATTAAATCGCGACTAGAGGCCATGGAAATGAAATACCTAAGAAAAGTAAAAGGAGTTACACACAGAGATCGTGGGAAAAGCAGCCAATACGGGAAGAACTAGGCACGAGACCTCTTGGTAGAATTCATAGAAATAAGACAACTAGCTTGGTGGGGACACCTGTGCAGATTACATCCAGAGAGAATGGTGAAGCAAGTCTGGGAAGCGAAACCAATGGGTAAGCGAAGTAGAGGGCGACCACAGGAAGAGTGGGACGGAGTGATAAGCAAGATATTGCAAGGGAAAGGAGAGATATGGAGTACAGCACAGAGAAGAGCAAAAGATAAGAGACTGTAGTGGAAATTTGTTCATTCTGGTGAATTTTAAGTTTAATTTTTAATTTTAATTTTAGTTTGTTAGAATTTAAAACTGTTTTCTCTTCAGTTAATTAAGTATTAATTTGTAGTACCTACCCTACACCTAAACGGTAGAAGGGTAAAAGATTATATATATATATATATATATATATATATATATATATGGGTGTCCCACGACGAACTGCCGCGATCGATTTCTCGGAAAGTAGACCTTGGAAATTTTTGAAAATTTGGCAGTTTACTAATATCGATGGGAGCAATTCGGCTAAAATATTTTCAAGATGATCGCATTTCCGGTTATACCGGAAGTAGATGGCAACATTCTTATTTTAAATGGAATACCCTATATATTATCACATTTTTGGATTCCTCAGAATATTCTAGATATTTTTCGTATATAATATCCTATACCTAAGTCTAACCATTTTTGACATATTTTAAATTTTATGTCAAAAATGACGTTTGCAGCTCTAAACATAACTATCAATTTCTCCCATATGAAAGCCTTTAATATTTAATTGGGGTTGGTTTCTTTGTAGAAGAGTATCTACTTTAGTGGACTGTGGTGATATTTTGATAATAAATAAATACAGGGTGATAAAAAACTAACATTAAATATTTAATTGAAGAAATCGTTAAAAGTCATTTTCTTCAAATGGAGACCCCACATTTTTATAATTTTATCTTATTTAGCATAAAAAATAAGGGTGACTTTGTGAAAGGTTGTCTATTCCAAAAATTTGTAGTTTTCGCAATATTGGCAATTTAACATTTTCTATTGTAAAAATGCTATACGGCTTTTAAGTTTTGTTATTAGTTGGCCGTGACGGCGAAACACGGCGAAAAAAAACAATCAAGCACTACAGAAACGTCACTATTTCATGTCATTTGACAATTACTTATTATTAATAATCATGCCGGGGCGATTAAATTATACGCACGAAGATTATTTAAATTTGTTTATTATCTATGGGAAATGTAACAAAGTTTTATCAAGAACTTGCCAGACATTTGCTGATAGATATCCAGATAAACAGAAACCGCCACGGAACAGTGTTAAACGAATAATGGAAAATTTCAAAAATTTTGGCTCCGTTAAGGCAAAATTGCATAACAGAATACCCATCTATCCTATTAAAACTAATCATATCTACACACGGAAACAACTTATTATTTCAATAAATGTTTCCACCCTGAACCTCCAAACATTTTTCGCATCTCCGAGTTAGTTCGTCATGGGTGGCCGCTCTAATTGAATCTGGCGATAAATTTTCGAACGCGTCCCTTACCCTTGCCATACAGTCTTCCATCGTTGTCACTGGATTTAAATAAACGATGAATTTTATCGTTCCCCATATAAAATAATCTAAGACAGTCAAATCAGGGGAGCGAGGAGGCCACAAGAAAGGTCCATTGTTGGCAATCCACTTGTCATAAAATGTTGCTTGTAAGAAGTTAGTAACTGGAACGGTTCTGTGTGGTGGGGCGCCATCGTGTTGATAAAAAATTTTCCTGTGTTCGGCCAGAGGTAAATTGCTTAAATATTGATTGTCGAAGTCTTCTAGAATTTCTAAATATCTTTCTCCTACAACAGTTAATACATAATTTAAAACGGGAAAATAATTTGCATTGTATTATTAATGACTTACCGTTTAAGATTTCTTCGTAAAAATGTAGTTTTACTATTCCATCATTCCTTACAGCACAAAATACATTGAAGTGCCAGGTTTCTTGAAAATTCCGCGATCTTACTGCATGAGGATTTGAATCACTCCAAAAATGGGAATTGTGTCTGTTAAAAAGGCCATTTTTCGTAAATCTTGCTTCATAAGTCCAAATTATATTGTCCAAAATTTGAGGGTCGTCTTGTATCATCGTTAAAATAAATTCGCAAAACTGCAATCTTCTCGGCAAATCAGTATCTTTTAGGTGTTGTACCAAGGATATTAAATAAGGGTGGAAGTTATGTTTCAACAGGATTCTATGTACTGAGCTGAGATATTCCTGTTTGTAGAGCTACTTGTCTTAACGATGTCATAGGATA
>SMLS01069634.1:0-17524 GCA_004785975.1 Popillia japonica
AAGCAGAAATAAATAAAAAAAGAAAAATTTTCAAGGTTAATCTAGTTCAAATATTAAAAATGTTGACTAATTTACTCGGTTTTGATGGAATAGCGCCATCAGTTAGAATTGCTATAAATGTAGATAAATTTGTTTTTCATTTGAGTGAACGGGTTAAATATAAAGTTAATATTAATTAGAAATGCTAGTAGATACAACTGTTTCTCGATTCATGAACAAGGAGTGTTGCAAAGACAACGCATAGTTTATCAGTGGAAAATTTTTGGGATTATGAAAGTGATCTTGGAAGGAAATTATCGCATTCCGCTGTGACGTTTAAGTGATGAAGGGTAAATTTCATTACATTTTCAATCCAAAGCACATATTTTAAGACATTGAATTGTACCTTAAACAATGTCATAAGTACAAGTGCGTGTGCTATATATGAAATCATCTTAAGTACGCATTTATACATAAGTGTGTGTGTACCTACGCTATTTGGAGTTTATATCTAAACTTTTTTCCGACTGTACAAAATTTGCCAGAGTAACTTAAAAACTACACTAAGTATATGACCTGTTGATTTAGGGCCAATTTTAAAGTAATTACTAATTAGAGAAACAACTATTTGGTAGTTTTTCTGGAAAAATACTGCAATACAGGAAGTTCTAGTGTCCAGATATTAAACAGGTTGAGTGTACGAAAGTGGTTTCAGAATTACTCGCCTTCGAACAAAGAAAACATAAACATTTTTGAACAAATATTTTTACTCCAGAAGATAATCTCCATCTAGCTAGATACACTTTTCCCAACATGTTTAATAAGTTCATTATCTTTTCTATAATGAAAAGCGTTTACTAAAATTAACATTAGCATCTCTTCATTGTTGGCAATTGTTGTATTACCAACCCATTGTTTTCAGGTATAATAAGAGAATTAACGAATTGGGTGTAATCTGACCAGCAAAGAACTTGAAGAAGTAATTTGAACCTTAACTTATTGATTTTGGCCACTACGGTAACGGCGACGGTATGAACCAGTCCGTTGCCAAGATGAAATAATACTTTCTCTTTTGACAAATGCAACCGTTTCCTATTGGTTTCATTACTGAAATGCTCTAATAGGTACTTATAAAAATATTCGCAGTTTGTAGATTTTCCTATATGCAATTATAACAGCATTCCCAAAAAACTGGCACCATTTCTGCCTTTCTTGCGGCCAATTTTCACCTCTCGATACACTGTTCTTATTGGCCCATTGTTTTAAGTATAAAGTTACCAACTGATGCTTCATCCATGATTATAAATCTGTGCAACAAATCCACTACATTTCTGCGAAAGGTCGTCAAATACTCGATTAAATCATCCTGACGCTGTTGTTACTTTATTATTTGCAAACATGCTACTTATCTTGTACAGCATGGAGATGTACAGCATTTTGTGAAATGCCTATTGTCCCGAACAGATGGTATACTCTCAGTTAAACATAATACCATTCAGTTTGGAGTAATGTTTGTCTTGACAAAATCTATATCTTCACTTTAGCTTTCCCGTCTAATGTTCTACATTTATAAGCGAAAAACAGGCTCCTCCAAAATAGCATGATCTTGTTCATTAGACTAAAACCTTTCCAATGAAAGTATTTTTCAGATAACGATGATAAACGATGCCTATGTTTACAAACTCATTGAAAGCATTAACTAGTGGCAGCTATCAAACTAAACATCCTAGTTTTAAACTTTACATTATACTTTATATGGCCGGTAGCTTCTCTAGCTACCCATTAAGACCAATTTCGTATAATATATTCAATTTAAGATTTATTTCTATTCCAAATGTTGAAAAAAAATCACCGACTAAATATTCAAAATTGACATTGATATATGTAATAAATATCGGCATCTCATACAAAAATTCTTAAACAGTATGTAGTTTACGCACAATACAGCAGTTTTAACTTAATAAATGCATTCCAAATCGTAACTTGGCATTTAGTAATCAACATACTGTACACATCTGACACAAGATATTGCAGCTTCAGAAACAAGCGACAAACTTTGCACACTAGTTATTGCAGTTGCCTACATGCAAGTCAGCTTGAAATATATTGTACATGTATGATACATGTATATACAGGGCGTTTAAAAAAGATGCGGCAATATTAAAGGGGGTGATTGCCCAGGTCATTTTATACAAAAAAGTTCCGAAACATAGGTCCGCAAACGCTTCGTTACCGATCTACAGTGTGTTGAAACTTAATTTAAAAAAAACAGAAAAAATTAGATTTTTCCAAAACGACTTGAGATATCATAATGAAATTTTAGGCGTGTTAATACCTGTGGGAGACGCATACTTTGAAAACAGCACGATGTTTTAATCGTACCAGTGGCGCGCGTATTGGCACGTCACAGGCTATTTTTCAAGAAAAAATAGGACGCCGCTGATCTCTCTAAAAATAAAAATATGTTTTTGTTCTTTGTTCAATTGTGAAGAAAAAAGCTCTCTGAACTTTTTATCGTACGACGTACCTTTTTTTAGTAAAAAAAAACCTTTTAGTGCATATCCATTTATCATGCGTACAAAAATATGTTTAAACAGTCCTGTTTTATTCACTGACATATTGAATGACATATTGAATGAGTCTCGTGATTAATAATTTTGTATGTGTCCAATTTGTTTGAAGTTCCTTATCATGAATCGCTATACGAATGCCGAGATGACAGACATGCACTACATTTATGGACTTGCTGATGGTAAAAAGCTTAGGCGGTTGTATACTGAAATATTTCCTGGCCGTATTACTCCTGATAGAAAAGCTTTCGAAAGTATCCGCGTCTTTATGAAACAAGCACATTAAAACGAAATGGAGGAGCAGGAAGGCCAAGGACAGCAAGAACGGTAGAGCTGGAAGAGGATGTGCTAGATAAAAATGATTCAAGAAGATCGAGGTACTTCTACTCGAAAATTCCTGACGCTTTGGATGTAAGTAATGGGACTATTTGGCACATTCTGAAGGAAAATTTGTTGTATCCATTCCATATACAACGCGTTCAAGCACTTCTTCCTGCTGATTTTCCTCCTCGCATTGCATTCTGTCAATGGCTTTTGCACAAAATGGTTCAAATCTCTGAATTCCTGATGATTCTGTTCACCGATGAAGCGAATTTTTCAAGAAATGCAATACGCAATTTCCATAATAACCATGTATGGTGTGACGGAAATCCAAATGAAATTGTTGAAGAACGTTTTCAGCATCAGTTTTTTTGAACGTTTGGCTTGGGATTGTGGGTGACCTAATTGGACCGGTATTTTTACCAGGGAGACTTACCGGAGAGGTGTATCGAATCTTTTTGGAAAACACGCTCCCTGGATTTCTGGAGGACGTACCATTAGCAATTAGAGATGCAATGTGGCATATGCACGATGGCGCACCAGCCCACTTTAGTCAAGTAGCTCGTGATTTCTTAACACAAGCATACGGAAATCGCTGGATTGGCCGAGGTGGACCTCACTTATGGCCACCACGATCTCCGAACTTAAATCCTCTGGATTTTTTCCTGTGGGGCCATTTGAAGTCCTTGGTGTACGCTACTCCAAAAACGTAGAAGACTTAGGAAATCGAATAATTGGTGGGTGCAACTCAATTAAAACCGATCCTGGTGTTTTTGAGAGAGTTCGCCAGTAAATGAGGAGAAGATTGGATTCTTGCATCCGAGCTCGAGGTGGTTACACAGTGTATGTGGCACAGTTTTTGTAACTTTTAGTTGGTAAAATTGTTGGTTTGGTAAAATATTTGTTTTTGCCCTTGAATAAAACCCTTGTTCTTTAAAAATATTTTTCTGTAATAAATGAACATGCACTAAAATGTTTTTTTTACTAAAAAACCGCACGTCGTACGATAAAAAGTTCAGAGAGCTTTTTTCTTCACAATTGAACAAAGAATAAAAACATATTTTTATTTTCAGAGAAATCAGCGGCGTCCTATTTTTTTCTTGAAAAATAGCTTGTGACGTGCCAATACGCGCGCCACTGGTACGACTAAAACATCGTGTTGTTTTGAGAGTATGTGTCTCCCACAGCTATTAACACGCCCAAAATTTCATTATAATATCTCAACTCGTTTTGGAAAAATCTAATTTTTACTATTTTTTTTAATTAAACTTCAACACGCTGTAGATCGGTAACGAAGCGTTTGCGGACCTATGTTTATTAGGAACTTTTTTGTAAATATAAAATGACCCGGGCAATCACCCCCTTTAATATTGCTCCATCTTTTTTAAACACCCTGTATAAATGCTACTTCTAATGTAGTGCGAGCAACAAAGATTGAAGCGTTCCGGTCCTATATTTGTTTCTAATTTTATCAAAACTATCTACGACTTAGACCTTTACTCATAATGCGTTTGAATTTGCTGTCAAGTAATGTATTAGTTTGTAATTTTGTGTTTATATTGATAAGTTATGTTGATTATTCGTAAGCCTATGTATAGTTCGTTTCCCCATATTCAGTCCTTGGCACGTTTCAATCTTTGTTGCTCGCATTGTACAAGAATAGATACCTGCTAAAACGAGGAAAATTACGACATTATTAATTATCTAAAATAATGCAGTTAAATAGCTATATGTAAACACAACAGTGTTCCGTGTGAGCATCTACCGCATAACACAGCAGTGAATATATGCATACTAATGGAGAAAAGATATCTACACCGTAAACCTGATGTGTAAATTAAATTAATTCGTGAAGCAGTACATTAATCCACCTGCACAAAATTCGATGTCGAAAAAGCAGGACTTTCTGCGGCGGAAACTCATAAATTTAAATTTCAATTAACCCCCAGCTGTTCACAAAACAAATATTATCTTCTGCTCTACGCAGATTTTTCCATGAACGGTATCTTAATTAATTTTCTCCTAAACTTAAATTATGCGGCATTGTACTGATAATGCCCGTTTCGTTTACTTAAGTAACAAATTTTAATGAATCAGAGTTTAAGTGTCGGTTATTAGTTGTACTGACATACAGCCCAATCGTTCTAGGATGGCGAGAGCCGGCGCATCCCGATTGTGTATTCGGGCAAGGTCGGCGAACGAGAAAGCGTTAGTTGTTATCAGCATAGGCGTAACATAAAATTTGCTATACGAGCGAAGAAAACTCAAAATAGTTGTTGTATTTTCAGCGTAATCGTTTACGACTACGTATTTTATTCGGCGTGGAAAATACGGGCTTGTCAATATCCTCTGGTTGACCGTTTCCTTTCTTGATTATTCGCTCAATAGTCCTCACTGATATTCCGGTTGCCTTGTTCACTAAACTTTTAACTTCTACGCAAGTCTTCTCTACCTCAACTTCGCAAAAATACTTAAACACGTTAAAAGCAATTTCACGAGCTTGGCTACTTAAAACTGTGTTTTTAGTTGTATTAAAACTACGTCAGAAGATTGCAGCGCCTAGCAAATATATACCCAGTATTATCCATACGCATAACTACCTTAATTAAGAACCTATTAAAATTTAGAAGAATTTATGATTATGTGTATTAGATACCTGTCATTAATATACTATTTGCATATTAGAAGTTATAACATTTATTTGTTTCTTTAGACGATTAACTATTATTATATATTTATCTATATATATATATAGATGTATATACATATTTGTAACGAAAGTATTTTCACGATATAGAAATGCAATTAACATTCCTAGAAATTATCTATTTCTCTTAATGCACAGCACTGCCGCTATTTGAATTGGAGGTCACCTTTAAACCACTGCGCATCCCCTGCTCTCGCCACGCTACGGCAATTTACCTGTACATTAATAAAACAGAATTAATTGAATTTATTAGTAATATTATTGGCATCACATAAGGACAAGTCATAAAAAAAACACTACATACATATCAATATGGTTTATTAAAGCTGATTTGAGATGGTTTATGTACCTACACTTTCGTTCTAAAGTATTGTCTCCCCCAGCCAACGGGTTCATATCAATAACGTCTTCCAATGGACGTACTCTAGCCGTCGGACGACCTCGGTTACCCAGCACTGCTATAACCAAGGTCGCCCGACGGCTAGAGTACGTGCATTGAAAGGCATTATTGATATGAACCCGTTGGCTGAGGGAGACATTACTCTAGAAAGAGACTGTACATAAACGTATAAAAACTTTCCATATGCCATCATTCCAAGGTTTTACTCGGTCTTTCCATGTTTCTCTTCACCTGTACTATCGCTTTCCAGATCTCCCTACCTTATCTTTTCCCATTCATTCTATTGAGAAGTTCCCGCCAGCCTAGTTGTCTCTTTTCTACAAATTATTGTATCAGCTTTATCCACAGTACTTCTCTTATGTGTTCATTTCTTAGTTTGTCCATCTTAGTTTTTCAACATTCTGTGCAGGTACTTCATTTCTGCGGCCTTAATTTTGCTCTTCATACTTATATCACTGTGCCCAGGTATTTAAATTGATTTAGCTCTATGTCTTCTACCGTTATCGCCATTACTGTGTTGTGTTTTTGTTTATTTTCATACCACTTGCTGTCAGTTCCTTTTCCAGATTTCCTTGTAGGTTTCGTTCAATGCCCGCCACAGTGACAATATTACCGGAAAAAACGAATTCAGATATTTCAAGTTTAGTTTTTGCCGCTGACACAAAGGTTCTTCATTCTGCAGGTGCCTTTTCTAATTACGTCAACGCTAAAGACCATCAATAGCAGCAGGTTCGAGACTCCTGCTTGGCGCAGTCCTTCCGTTATACTGAACGCCTCCTATTTTTTATTTACATAAGTGCCTAGTTGCATATAGACTTTCCTAAACTTTCTTGCTAGGCAATCGATCAAAGGCCTCTCCAGATCTACGAAAGCCTAAAAAATATTTCCCTGTTATTGTGCGGTTTGACTTTATTATTTCCCTAGCACTGGATGCTTCGTCCTTTTCGGAATCCACTCTGAGCCTCCATTAATGTGGAGTCAATAGTACATTTTAGCTGTTCCACTAATAATCTTTCATATATTTTTAGTACGGTCCAAAGGAGAATTACACTTCTATAATTGTTGCAATTCGTCTCGTAACCGTTCTTATAAATGGGGAAATAGGTTGGAAAGATTTTATTAAAAAGCTAAATCGCATGATGTAGAGTGCATCTTGGTGGACACCTTTGGTTTGCTGCTCACTAACGGCCACAAAAATAGTATCCCAAGGTGGAGTGAAGACAATGCAACTTGAAATTCATTGAATACTCCTTTCAAATTTTGTAACATGTCTTCAACGATTGTAGTAAAATTTGAATCTTTGTTGTTGAGTGTAGGCTTTCACAACCGTAATCCATAGAAGATATGTTTTTTCGGGTCTTGTCGCGTAACTATTTTTGTCTTGACGTTTCGCTGATCGTACTATCAGCTTCTTCCGAAGTTTTCTAAAGACTTTAGAAAGTCTTTTGAAAGTTTTTAGAAAATTTCTGAGGAAGTTGATAGCACAATCAGCGAAACGTCAAGACAACAAATTATGCGACGAGACCCGAAAAAACATATCTACTTTGAATCTTTGTTGCTTTGGAACAACAACGCTTAACATTCGTATTTGTTTCACACTGTGAATCTTTAATTTGTTAATTTGAACACAAAAAAATGCCTATAATAGGCGCTCATGGTCTATTGTTGGAATCACTCTTCTAACGAGAGTACAATGAAACAAGATCTGCCGTTCAGTAATACTCCCTGGATGTGCTGTTTCTGACCTATAACCACTGTTTATCCCGATCGTGGCCACCCTCAGGAAGAGTTACTGACAGTATTCAAAACAGATTCACTGTTAACAAGGCGGTCAATTCACGGCTTAAAATTTTTATTTAATATCATTCGCGGTCGTGTTTCTTGTCCTCAGATACTTGAGCGCTTACCTTTTCTAGTACCACGCCAAGCAACCAGAAACTCTCAAACGTTTTATATACCTACACCTCGTTCTAATTTATTGTTTAAATCTCCTATAAGATTTATTTGTGAAACATATAATAAATAACATCTGTTCAAAATGTGATATTTTTGCGTGTAGTTTACGTGCGCTTGTAGAAACGTATTTACAATGCAGCTCTTTGTAATGCATTTGTACTATATTTAAGAATTTGTTGCACTAATAGTCTATATGATTGTATTTTTGTTTATCTTTTGTTTTGTCCTTAATTTGGTTACATTGTTGAACAAATAAACCATATTACTATTACTATTACTATTATTAGAGGGCATGAGGTTTGATACAGTGCATTCAGTGGGATGTTATGGAAGCAATTATCGAGGGAGAGGTACGGTGAAATCTGGGCTTGCATGCCAAGCTTCGCTGATGAAGTTTTTCAGTTAAAACTGAAGCCAATGTTTGGTCTTATTTAGTAGCTTTTTTGTATTCATAAAATTCTCGAAGTTCTTTATCTTTATCCCAGTTTCCAGTCCAAAATTCAGATAGCCTTGTGGATATCGCAAGAGGAAATAACTAACAAGCAAGATCACATTCTGTAAAAAAACTACACGGAAAGAAGTATTTTCGAATTTAAAACTCTGAAAAACATAAGGAGGTGACTAATTCTTGGACGAAATTTGCCATTAACAAGCTTGTGTTATTAGTATTATGAATTCATATCCTTTGGAAGCTGTAACTGACTTTAAACAAGGTAGTGTATCCAGCAACGTAGTAAATTCGATAAGTTTTCCTATAGAAGTAATTAATTAATAAACATTTTATCATCTTGATGCAGGAAAATGTTTCTGTCACAAACACTAACAGAAGTAATGTAAAAGTTACGACCGAGATTCTCATAAAATGCAATTATTTACAAATATAAGTCAAATAAAAGTTCGGTACCACACTACACTATCTTTGTAGTTGTCGAAATCTTCCAGCAAAAACATATAGAACTAGATGAAAGTGTGGCAGGAAAGCCAAACAATAATGCAAACAAGTTAGAACCAATAGATTCAACACATAGCAAACCACATTTTTACTGGTTGTACACTAGTGCACTTGATGACAAATTCCAAGTCTAATTTTGCCTTATAAAACGCGTAGAAATGAACTACTAATTGCAGCTAGCACTCTTAATTTGGACATTCTATATATATATATATATATATATATATATATATAGTATATATGTGGAAAATATCGAC
The DNA here is from genome assembly GCA_004785975.1 of Popillia japonica. Lineage (NCBI taxonomy): Eukaryota > Metazoa > Arthropoda > Insecta > Coleoptera > Scarabaeidae > Popillia > Popillia japonica. Next base: position 9,143 of record SMLS01069634.1, read on the forward strand.
CGTACTTAGACAAGTATTGAAAATTATTGGGGTATCGGTCTGTGAGATAAAAACAATTATTTTTTCATTAGCTCAATATTTCGTTAATTTATTATTAACATCATCAGGAGCATGAATTAATAATTAATTTAATGCTCCTGATGATGTTAATAATAAATTAACGAAATATTGAGCTAATGAAAAAATAATTGTTTTTATCTCACAGACCGATACCCCAATAATTTTCAATACTTATATATATATATATATATAATTTGAGGATAAAATTCTCCGAACCATTACAATGCAGCCTAGGGTTACTACAAAAGAATCATCGGGTTTGATACAATAGTGAATGACATGTCTATGTGAAGAGAAAGTAATCAAGTTTGTGACCATATCATTACAATTGTTCAATGTGGGCTTCTCGAGTCACACGACAAACGTCCAAACGATAGTGCAATTCAGTCCATACATGCTGCAAGATGTCCCTGTCCATATTGTTAACAGCAGCAGTAAGGCGTCTTGTGAGCTCCTCCAGTGTTGTAGGTAATGGTGGTACATACGTACGTACACCCCATCTTTAAGATACCTCCAAAGGAAATAGTCGCGTGGGGTGTAAGATTGGGAGGCCACGCGTACAATACCACAATGAACCTGTGCTCTGAAATTTTCGATACCATCGTAGAATACTCTGATGAGCTGGAGGATCACTTTTATATTGCCATCGGAATGCACATGGCACTTTCACAAGCGAGAAACATGGCGCGTACTCTAACATGGAAAACGCTTTTGTTGCATCGTCGCCATTTTGCATGCTGTGTGCTGGCTTCGATATGCGCATGTCAAGCGCAAGTCTAAATGTGAAGATTGTCGCCAAGTATAGACATGCCATTTACTATTCTATCTATAATACTTTATGAAATATAGCTTTCTCAACCCCGATGATTCTTTTCTAGTAGCCCTATATTTTGGTACGACTGTTTTAAATAAAATTCCATCGAAAACATTGGCTGTACTATTACACTCATCTAATAATTTAAAAAACTCTAGTTCGTACTGCAATAACCTGTCACACATTCATTATTTCAACTGGAAAGAATTCCCCGCGGAACAATTTCAATAAAAATTCCTGTCATGGACGATCCAATCCCGACCGAGATCGTGAATTTAAACCGACGAATCACATCCGCCGGACGATGTCAGATATTTATCAGCTATCGACGGGGCCATTTCAATAAATTTATTGTTCATGTACAGCATATCCGCTTAATTAAATTAAAAAACAATTCTAGAAAAGGCCCTCTTAGTTTGCTAGCTTTTAATCAGATAGCTTCTCATGTACACTTAGATACCTATAAAATGTCCGCTGCAATATACACAAACACACATTATGATGGAACGAGTGCAGTGAAAATTTTACTCGTTTATGATATTGTGTTGTAGCGTACACGTTTTACGAATATTTAATTACGTGACCACGAAATATTCTCTGCCATTGACATATTCATGAACTGCAAATAATATCTATTCTTGCAGATACTTGTTAAACAAGTAACAACACGTCCAACAAATGTTCTTGCGAAATAAATAATAGAAAATGTAAATATTTAAATGAGACGGTCTACGTATTTACTCTAAACGTAAAATGAAGTATCTAATCCATACATGTAGAACAAAACTTTCACTTAAGATAATTAAGAAATTTATAATGCTCTCTCAGGAATAAAATTCTCTTTTAAAGGCATTCGCTCTCCATTGAAGCGCATAAATTTTACATTTGCTGCTACTGTTTTGTTAAATTAATACCACACATGTATGTACATATACAGTTGTGGTCATATAAAGCGTGTATTTGAACTACGAAAAACTACGAAATAACGCTGATGTTTCAGTTTTTTTTTAATAACTTTGAATGAAGAGTTCAATAATATCAATGTGATTATGTATGAACATACTATCGGAGACTAATTAATAAAGGAACTTTTATTTTAAATGTATCCAATCTATGGAATTACATTAAACAACGTTTGAAAATCATTTAACTGTATTAAAAGTAAAATTATTGTTATGAAATAACAAAAGTTAAAGAGATGTTGGTTCCATATCTGCAACATCTACATACATACATTCAACATTCACTATTGTGGCGTCAGTTGTAGAAAATCCAAATATCAGTTCTAGGGCAAATCAGTGATCAGATTGGAGTTTCCAAGAGCTTAGTGAGTAAATCATTGAGAAAAAATAAGTTTCGCCCTTACCACTACTACTACCACCAATCGTTTGCGGTTTTGTAATTGGGCACGTGAAAAAAATCAAGAGGATCCAATTTTTTTTCCAATATTTTATTCACGGATGAAGCATCATTTCCAAATATATGCCGAGCCAACCGACATTATCACCATTATGCACATGAAAACCCCAGGTTAGCACGGGTGATAGATAATTAACACCGTTTCAAAATGAATATTTGGGCTAGAATATGTGGAGAACATATTGGACCAAATTTTTTTGAAGGACACTGGTGACGTGTATTTGAACTTTTTACAAAATGAGTTAGATATGCTGCCAGTAACTATTCCACCAGATGTTATTGACCGACATTGGTCGACGATGGTGCTCCTTCGCATTCCACATTATTGGTAATCTTGTTCATGAACATAGTGTTTATTCTTCATAATTATTATTGTTTTAAGTTAGACAACATTTAAACACCAGATATCCACGACAAATTTTGAGAAACGTTACAAGAAATTTTCAAAATAGGATTATGTTATGTATAGAAAAGAACGGTGGACATTTCGAGCAATTTCTTAAGTTTTCTCTTTGTTTTTTTGAATTTTTTGTTCTTTTAAGTGGAGTAAATTTAAAGTGGGGCACTTTTTTACCATGATATTTGTTTGTCTCTTAAACTATTAAACTTAGGTATAGGGAAAGCTATAGCAAAGTTGTAGTATATTAAACTGTGCATTTTACTGACCAATAATATATAGGGTGTTCTATTTGAATTAACGGAGATTTTTGATGTTTTTCGTCCTCAAATTTTACAACATTTTTTGTGTACTCTGTATATTGTAGCTCAGTTTTTGACATGGTATTCTGAAGAGCCATTGTTGCTTAACATTTGGTCGAAAAATATTCTTTCTGTTGATTAGCATAACCAGAGAATTTCCGATATTATGATTACCGGAAATCGAATAAAAAAACATAGCAAGCTAAATATCTCAAAAACCGTTAAGTTTTTCATATGAGTACTATACATAAAGTACCATTTGTTTTCCATTGAGATTCAAAATAAATGATAAAAATATAGGTTTGCGTTTAAAAAAAAAGTTGCTATCCGTCCAGAAGAAATGGAACACCCTGTATAATCGACATTATATTTAGTCTGTCGATCTTAAGTTAACTAAACATATCAAAGCAACAAAATTCATTTATGCCTCTTATAGAACCAATATATTGGACTTCCGCGTACTAGGTGGGCACCCTGTATATCTTTGTCATTTTTTTTTCTTGCGTCTGGGAAGAAATTTGCGCGAAATATTTTGGATTTAGGTTTAATAAAATAATACCTTTCTATTTTTTATAGTCTTTACTTTTATTTCGCCCTGTATATTCGCCACCCTTTGAACGTTACGTCCATATCCGTGTTTTACGATATTATACGAGAATTTTCGAATGACAGTTTGATGGTTTATTGTACGCTATTGTTGCTAAATCATAAGGTAGATGTCAAACTATTATTCAAAATATTTTTGAAGGTACTAACGCGTAAGTTGTAAAACTGTAAGAAATGAAATGTCGTTCCTGTGTTTTTTCTATGCAGTACAATACATATTACATAGTAATACAGAACACCTAAAATTCGCTAATTAACGCAAACAGATCGAGAACGAATTGTAGTTAGAAAAACATGGAATTTCGGTATCCGCTACTGGTGGATTCTTAGAGTGATAAAAACCCCATCCACCAAATATTAATATCAGTTGTATATAGATGTACTTAACCAAAAAATATTTGCCAAAAATTATTTTTTTATTTTTTTATGTACCTTTTGTAATTAGAGCCGTGAAGGGGGACGAATACATATGACCACAGCTGTAGGTTGCTTTATTTAGAAAATCACTATCGTGAATAGAGTCAATTGCAATGTGCAAATTCCTAAACCAGCATATCAGTTTGTTTAATGAATAATCTAATACACTTTTTGTATAAATGACGACGCAAATGTAAAAGTTATGCTCATACTTTTGTCCATTCATTTTATTTCGAAAAGACAATGGTTCAGCAATTTGTAAATGCCACACGATACATTACTTTTTAAATGAGTGTTGACCTCTGGTGTGGACATTAACATTGTTCTACCAACGAAAATTTGGCGAACTCGATCTACAATAAAAGTTCCGTGGTAATGAAGTAGGTACTCTTACATGTTCCCAATAAAATTTATTACTTGCATATTATTCATTGTTGATAAATTGATAAGAAGGCTATCAATTTTACCATCTAGAAAATTTTACATAGACAGGGAGAAATAATAATGTCAGAAAGTGCCAGATTCGAAGAATATGGTGGGTATGGCCATTCAAGCTTTTGGTGAGTTATGGCGGAAAACTTCACCTTTTCTGTTGCTCAATTCTGACTGAAATTTTTGTTTATGTCGATCATTCAGGTTGTCCATATGATGACAGTATACTTCAGAATTAATCGTTGTGTTGTGTTAAACTTGACCAAAAGGTTATGAACAGTTGAATTTGATAAAGTTAATGTTTCAGTAGTCTCACAGGTTGTTATTCGTCGGTTTGCATCATTTATTGTGTTTTGATTAGCTTCAACTGATCTTCCAGATCCCTCCTCTTCCAGAGGTGCATCCTCTATGTTGCCGGATCGAAATTATGCAAACCATGAGTGTACCTTAGGTATTATGAATACATCTTCTCCATGCACATAATTTTTACTTGCTTGAACAACGTTTGTGCCTGCTGTGTTTGTGAATGCTGATTTATACTCATCCTTCACAACCTATAATGACTATGCGGCTTAAGTCTAAAGTTGAGTGTGAAAAAATACAAGTCATGAAGACCTTTTCATCAAGAATATTTTCTTTAGGAATTGTTAGACAAATTTCTCCTCCATTTAGATAAAACTCTTTGAAACACACTGTTTCAAAATGGAAGTATATTATATTAATTGACTCAGATTTTTTATTGAATTATAATAAACTACAAATAGAAAAACCGATTTATTTCAAATTTGTCAATCGACATAAAAAATCACACAAAACAACTGTAACATATTATACATCAGTTGTTGACAATTTAATCTTTTTCTATAGTCTTTATGGTAACCACAAATAATTACAAACACACTTGCGCTATATTGGTGTAGTTTCAATTGTTCGAAAATCATTCGTGATAAGTCGTTTTGAAACCTCTATTTTACGTTCAAATTTCATTCACATTTCATCTCTGAATAATACATACTCATTGATAGCAATCTAGGACATTTTCTTAGAGAGATTTATCTTCGCTTGTCAAGGTATCACACACTAATTATGAATAACATTTCAATTGTTTAACGGATCTATAATTGATTTTACCATCTCCGATCTATTTATACAGGATGTCTACTTAATAGTCTATGAAAATAAAAGAAGTTAAAGCTTATAGCATGGAAACCTAAATTCCAAAAAATGAATACTTTGTCCACGCAGTAACGAGAAAATAATACTTTTTGTTTATAATCGTCGACGGGAAATTTGAGACGTCGAGGCTCTTCGAGACTGTGTTGTCACAGCGGCCTGGCTTACATATGATAAGTGTTGACGTCGCACAGAAGCGTGCACCCGGAGCTCAAGGTAGTAATTGCGGACATTACTACTCTAAGTTTTTGCCCTGTTTCTCATCAAACAGTCCTCTTCAAGACTACCACGAATTATTTGAAAAGAAAAAAACTATTAACTATGAACGCGATCTCAAATAGTAAATTATTAATTACCAGATCATTAGGTAATAATATGTCGTTGTACTTTAATAGTTGTTCTGTAATGAAAGAAGCAAAAACACCTGATTCCTACGAAAAAAAAAAAAACAGGTCGAAATGAATAAAATCTGTAGGTAGTGAATGTGTGACCTTCTTATAAATAGAATATTTGTGACAAGACCACATGTGCAATTCATAGAGCAGCAAAGTTGCTTCGTAAACAAATGCATTCAAAGAGTACAATAAACATTTATTTACATATCATTCAATTTGATAAAAAATATCTGTTTATGTTATCAGAACTTTTTGCGGCGTTCCTTTTTTTCTTGAACCCACATGTCACCCCCGGATTCAACAAAATTTATTTAACTAAATTTGGTAATTATTAAAGGAAAAATTATTTTAATATATGATCGTATTTTTTTGGTTTAACCTTTCTTGTGATATTAGCATTATACTATTTAGTTTTCCGACACTATTCATTTGACACCCTGTACATTGCTTTTTACATATAGTTTTTTCGTATAATTGACTAATCGTAAGCATGTACACACGTCAGCCCTCTAGTTTGTTATGCTTGAAGATAAAAGAATATTAGAGTAAGATTTCAGTCACATATGAAGTTAATAACGAGCACAATTTTAATTAAGTGAAATACAAAGCTTCTCGAAGAAATCAAAACTATGTAAGCAGGATTACTTGAAAGAAACACCTTTTTCAAATATATTCTCACTACTTCAACAAAGCAATTATGTAGGATACTTTATATTTTGCCAAAGAGTGCTAGAGTAAGTTTAAAATCGAAATGTACCAGCGCGCAGTATGGCCGCCGATATAAGTACCGTTCCGAAAAATTCGACTGAACACATGTTTTATGTCATAAATGAAAGGATGAGGAATTTGCTAGAATTTATTAAACCACTTTGAAATATACTTTGAATGGAAACTTAATGAAGAATGTATCACATCATTGTTGTGATCTATAAACATAAATCCAAAAATAATAGTAATATACGCTATATATGTAGTTTTAATGTTTGAATGGCAGTTGACAGATAACTGACAAATGACGTCTGATCAACATTTTCAATTACGTCCATATACGGGAATTCTGTATCTATCAGTCTCACATTTATCGTTACCTCTCTTTTTAGTACGTATGTATGTTAGTTTCTGCGATCGTGTATTCCTATTTTAAACTTACGCTAGTTTGTTTAAAACTTGCATCTGAATAGATCTAACTGTTTTTAGGCATCTTCATTTTGTTCATAACCAATATTAATCCGCATAAAAATAGCAGACGTTGAAAAATATTCTGTTGGTGAAATGAGAAGTATGTATATCTACACCTGAATGGCGAAAGAACCGAATTCATATCCAACAAAGAGAAGTGAGAGACAGTGAAAGTAAATCTAGTAGAGTTATTAATATTTCATACGTACTCATATTATTATTAAATTATTACTCATATTATTTATACATATATTACCTAATTAACTTAAAAGATGCGCAATTTCTCTGTGGAATTAACCCGAAACGCTTAGATAAATAAAGAAAACACCTCAAAAAAGCATACGTAGAATGTACATACCTACATTTTTATATGCATCTCGAGATGTAAACGTCATAAATAAGACATTCATGTAGAGAAACATAAAATAATCTCAAATGACACTCAGCGCGGCATCGGTTATCACCTCCATAAAAATTTCTTTTGTAATCGGAGTCGGCGAGAGAAAGTTGCATAGATTGGAAAACACAAAAGATGAAAGCTCGTAATTGGTTTTACCAATTGACAGGGAATTATTTCAAACATTCGTGTTTGCGGTACGCAGTTGCACTTTCGATTTCAGTTATTTATGGATTCGCCATAAATAGAAATTAAACCGCTAGCAGAACAATTGGTAGCGTCTTGCGTAATGCGATTTACCTTGCTCATCAGGATGAAAATATGCAAATACGTTGTTCACGGATATGCGAGTAGAAGTTTACCTTACATATACACATACATATATGCTGTTATATGAAAATAATAATATTAATGTGAATTAGCAATTGGGACGCATTTTTGTTAAAACTTAATTGAAACTTTCTACAGCAGGAACAGTTAGGCTAGCAGCAGAAAGGTATAAATTTAAAACATGTCGAATATTGTACAAAAATAATAAAAAAAATAACATGCAAACCTGTATTTGAGAAACTCCGAAAGTATATGCCGGTAGTGGTTCCACAGCGGAATTGATGACGTAGTCGCCTAGAGTGACATGAACTTGCCTTGGCGTCGCCCTGGCAACGCAGTGTCCTGCTGTCACGACGTGGCGCCTGCTGACCAACGATCCGCCGCACCTGCGAAGACATGCACAGATAATCTCGTTTTCACATCTTGATGGATTACCGATAATATACACTTGATCCACTACA
>SMLS01069643.1:0-13302 GCA_004785975.1 Popillia japonica
GAAATGAATTCTGATATGTAATCTGGTTCTATTTCTAATAATCTTGATATATCTCGTGTCTACGTTTAGCGAATTCTTAAAGAATGTAGGTATCAGAACTACAAATATTCTCAACATCAAGAATTATTTCACGACGATGCATTTAAAGCGTATGGTATATTGCAAAAGATTAAGTGATCTTATTAATCGGGATGCTAAGTTGATGAAAAATATCCTTTTTAGCGACGAGTCTTCTTTTCCGCTGGTTAGAAGCCACAGCAAGACGAGCACAGGTATTTAAGCTTATCTAGCCAGCAACCGGACACAATAAATGTTTGAGCTGGTTTATTAAACAATCATGTTATTGGGCATTTCTTTATCAATGGAAATTTGAACGCAAATACATATTTAGAATTACTCAACAACCACATTCCTCAACTGTGCAGCAATCAGGTGGGTCATGCTCGTAGGTACCCATTGCATTTAAACATTGTGATCTGATGGGTTTGTGGTCTCACAATTTGCCGTTGTCTCTTATTGAGTTGTCTCTGGTTGAGTAACTGTAGCTTGGCTACCTAAGCTTTTATTAGTTGCTGCTGATTTAGGGGTTTCCGTGTCTGAAGGATCACTTATTATTGCTGTTTTGGGTTCTATGTTTATCTCATCCATGTTGTTCCCACGAGTTTGCAGGAAAGGAGAGTCGACACCTGTGGAGCCCGCATACGGGCGCAAGGATATACTCCTGAAAGTCACTCGGTATTCCTAGAGTGTATGAGCAGTAGAGACTATTATTCTGGACAACCATGCATCCCATTGGCCTGCCAATCCGCTGTAGGATTTGGGTTTTGATTGAGGTTGTCCCTTTTCGGTCTGGACGGGCAAACCAAGACCTCTCATTCATTTTGTCTGCGAGACATGCGAGACAACAGTGTCCAAGAATTTTACAACTTTAAAAATTGATTGATATATCATAAATTTTTGAACATCCTGTATGATATAACGAAAAAATTTTACTTCGTTTTGGCGAGACAATCTTAGTATTTGGCATTTGTAAAATAGCAGACCTCTTGCACTCACAGTAAGTGAACATTAATCAGTTATAGTAAGGTATACGAAACCCTAGTTGTAATCGTTATAGAATTCGATGCTGAATCAGAAACGTAATAATATGTAGGGTGTTCCACTTAAAATCATAAAATTTGTGGCGGCTTCCGGTTAACCGGAAGAGCATGACACTTGAAAATATTTTAGAAAGAAAGTAAGTGCCAAATTATTGCGAACCCAAATTTTTCAAAACTAGTGTTTCGTTAAGTCCGGAAACCTCTAACTAGCCAGCTCCGTGGGAAACCCTGTATACATACATATATAAAGAACAATATTATTTATTACTTGGCATTTTTATCGGTGGTTATTACCCGCTATGTCCAGAAATTGTTAAGGTTATAATTATTAATTGATTGAGGATCTTCGATAACGGTACCGATTACAAATTATCAGATTATAAGAATAATGATAAGTTTACTGTTTCACTATTGGTAGGGTATATAGGATATATATGTAAATTATAAATTTTTGTAATAAAGAGCGAAATGATTAGCATATAAACGCACATTACACTTTCCGTGCAGGCAGTTAGTATGATTTTTACTCATTCTACATTTCTCTGTTTCTTCGCTATTTCATATGTACCTAGTTTTAAGTCCAATGGATGGATCCAATGGAATTAGTTTAAAAGGCTAATTTAGTACATACTTTTAACAAGCATACTGCAATACATAACCTGAAATCTACCTGTGAATTTTTTTATGTTGTCCTTGTTAGACAGCTTCTATGCTTTAACAACAGTAATATCGTTAGCTTGACGATAGTGCCCATCAGTATTTCCTGCCTGTAATCGGTGTTGTATAGTTACACCATTATCGTGTAGATCAAGCGGGAATTGCAAGCTCAGCCTCTAAAGGTAATTTGCATTAATCCACAGTTTCTGCAGTTTCAATAGGTAAACTGCCGCTTGTAATCCGAAAAGTAGTTAACATTAAGTTTTTATTCAAAAATAGTTGTTATTGTATAACCTTAATTTGCGATATATTTTATAAATCCTAGAATGTCTTCAATTAAAATTTGTATCAGCATTTAACTTTGCTTACTGTATGAATGTAAGTAAAACAGTTTGTTTCGTAGTTTAATGTATTTGTATCAACACAGTACGTTTACTATTGATTTTTTCAGAAAATGTCATGATACATTTATATTCGAACGTTTGCCGTTTACAATGTAAAAATATTTAGAGGTCCATTGTAAACGGCAAACGTTCGAATAAAAATGTATCTTAACATTTTCCGAAAAAATCAATACTAAACGTACTGTTTAGTTAGTTCGAGTAACAATGTTATTAAAGTCATCAAAAACTAACTCATATCTAGTAACACACGGATTGAAATGTTACAAATTACACGTTGAGGGATGGAATGTCAATATGAATCACATCTAGATGTAAAAGGTAATAGTCCAAAGCGATGGAAATAATTGCAATAACAATTTAAATTCGAGAATTTTAAGACTTTAACTAGCATATAACTTTGCGAAGCAAAAGCGGTTAAAAGATTTGCTACTAATCATTGCAAACACTGATAACACCATAAAAGGGTTTTGACATAATTTTAAGTGATATGAGACATATGATATTGCTTTGTATCAGATGATTTTTGTGTACATATATCATACTAGATATTTAGATGCATATTTATTATTGTATTCTTACAGTATAACACACATTATTTTGTCACAAACGTCATAGTTTCTATTCGTTCTTTTACGATTTCATTCGATTTTCAAGAAGCAAGGTATATCATACAGAGCGCTTACTGTAGCATAATATTCTGGTATTAATTACTGTAATAATTCATCTCTTGATTTTATCTTAACGTCAAATTTTAGCGCTACTAGTAGCGCTGCCATCTTCTTGGTATGTATTAGGTACACAGAGCACGCTTTATATATTCAGAACAATATTGGAAAAACAAATTCAACGGGACAATGTAGAAGTAAAGTCTATTATACCATTTAGTTTGAAACAAAAACAAACATACAGAATATATTCGTTATTGCTGTAATAGTATATTTGAGATAAAAACAGCGTTTAGCTGAAAATGGAGTGGATCAGCGCGAATAGCTAATAAATTGCCATCATTTAAAAGCGGCCAAGTAAATACGTACTTCTACCTCAGTTCCTACGAAAAATATTCAGTCTAATTTTTGTAAAAGTGCAGACACACAAAAACATAAATCAATAGAGACAGAACAAAACACGCAAATTTATCATGGTTTAGGAAAACTAGCTGCCGCAGTTGTTGAAGGTACGGTTCGGTGTTCTTCATTTGTTAGGTTGTTGTTTGTTTGTGAAATGGAATCTACAAATGCTTTATGGTTTAACAAATAACTATTTTTTTGCGATCTTTTGTTTACTTGTGATTTGAAATGCTTGCATATATCTTTATAAGTATTGTTTCAATTGCTTAAGTTTATGCTCTTTGTAATTATTCAATATTAAATAAGCATATTGGTTTTTAAACAATTTTAAAATGATAAAGGAGGTGGGACTACTTTACAATGAATTGGTGCAAAAATACAAGTATGGAAGCATAACATAGGAAACAGTTATCAGCAATTTCTTAAATATTTTTATTCAAATTTTAAATGGTAAAAATTGTACAAACTATTAAGTCAGAAACCAATTGTACTGCATCATACACATTGCAAATAATAACTAGAAACCATATAGATGGCTTTGACAGCCCGAGTATCTCTATGAGGGTTCCTGAGTGTTCACCATGCATGGTCTGTAATGTACTACATACATTTGTACATATACACGTATATACAGAACAAATAAATGCGCAAAATATATAATATGAATCAATATATAGCAGGAAGCCACGGCCATAAGTCAGAATGTCGCTTTTAGCATTGTTAACCAGTTTATTTTCCGTGAACTTTCATTGCTATAGTGAAAATGTAAAATAAGTCTTTATTAAAAGTATGAAAGGCAGGTTATAGTGTATTATTCTAAATAGATAGCAAAATGTAAAAAACGCATTTAAAAACAATACCTCCTAAAGCACATTGCTTGGTGGAACCATTCGATAGAAAATTATAAGGAAGGAAATGATATTATGAAAGAATTGGCTGATTAAACCAGCGGAACATAAATTTGTGATAATCTATAATCGAACAATTACATTTTAAATGTCGTTACTGAAAATTCAATAAATGTTCCTAAATTTTCAATCATAAACTATTCGTGATAAAGACAATAGTATAGTATAATTCAAATTGTTAAATACGACGTTTAATTTTTAAGGCCTAACGTATTAAAATTATTATTAGCTGTATTAAACGTATTAACGTTAATTACAGCTTCTGTGACGATAATTACCTTAGGGGGCTCATCAATTCAATGGTGTTGAAAATGCAGTGGTATGCTGGTAAACTCAAAATTGTATGTCCTGCTTCTTTGGCTACGTTATCCCATAATAATCCTTTAAATATTCTTTTGTCTTCATCACCTCTAATGATTTGTTTTTGTATAATGATCCTCATAATATCATATCATTTGCTTCTAAAAATTCTTTAATATTTTCCTTATTATTACATTTTTGTGTCGAGAATGATACTGAGCGTTGCCCATTACTATCGCACTATCTTTTGGTAAATTTGGCAGCAAAGTGTCACAAAACCATTCTTCAAATAAAGATGAGGTAATATCTTTATGGTAATCTAAACTTGATAATTTAACATTTTTAGAACAAAATAGCAGCTGTACGATCCATCCTTTTTCTGACCCAACATGAAGAATAATTATTTTCTTCTCTCTCGAAGCCGGCACGTCCACCTGACACATACTTCAACTATCCACCCAACCTTTGCAAATTATGTCAGGGTGTCATACCACGTCTCGTCTAAATAACATATTAATCGTCCTTGCTGTCTATACCTTCTAGTAGCCGTTAAGTATTCTTATCGAAGTTCATACCCAAGCAGCATTTTTAGTCTTTGCTACGTCTTTGCTACGTCCCAGTTGGGAATTGTAAAGTTGTGGTTACTAATGACGGGAACGTTATTGCCACGTTTCTGTTACGTGCCAACGACCATAATGGAGAACATGTTGAAGGTGGTAGCTACGTAAAAATTTCTACCCCGCTACTTATACCGCTACTTCGCACTTACGTTCCAACTAAGTGGCGGGGACGTAGCGGCGTGGTCATCACTACTTTATAAAGGTTCGTTTCTTTGTATGTCGTTTTCGCCTTGTCTTTCTCTTACATATTCAAAAAGAGCTTTTAAGCATCTCTCGTCATTATTTAGCCGCGACAACCATAATGGAAGTAATATTTGTAGGTTTAAGGAAATATATCGCTTGTAGGGGTACGCAAAACTTTGCTGATTTACGAGTTTCGAGTACAAATAAATCTAAAACGCTTAAAAAAATTCTGTCAAATGTGATGTTGATAGATTCATAAAAAACGCGCCATCTCAAAATATATGTTTTACAATTATTTTATTTATCGAGAACACAATAAAAAATGCATGAAATTGGTGAAAGGTGTTGAAATGTTTTTCTAATCTTTTTCCTAATTATATAGGAATTCAGTTTTGCTTCAATTTATCTTTTTCTTATATTTTGAGGACAGGTACTGTAATTGTTGTACAATAAGGAAATTGAAACTGATGTGATGGCGTCCTACATTTTGTCACTAAATATAGCGCATTTTACAGGAATTTGCTACTTTACCGCAAGTAGCGGCCACTACAGTTTTATCATTTCAAAGTCATTATTACCATTAAGTAGAATATTTGTTGCAGATATTTTAAACCATATATCGCAATAACTAAAAAAAAAAATGAAAGTTGCGGAAGCCACGATAAAGTTCCCATTGCCACTATAAAGTTCCAATTGGAACTTTAACCTTTAATTGCAACCGTTTTGTGCGTGCTGCATGTGTTTGGATGTTTGAACTGTGCATTAAGGGAAAACTATGCCGAGTTTTAAAATTGTGGCGACACAAGAAAAGCGCGGCATATACATATTTTACTGTTGTTCCACATAAGTGTATGTATTTTTACGACCTTTTTGTACTTATCTTATTTTCCTGATATTTTTTCCATTTCTAGATCAATTACTCTAATTCAAACACTCTAATTCATGAATTAATTTTATCAAATTAAGCTCTTGACTAGGTATTTTGGCATGCTTTTCCCTAGTCCTTGAACAGAATTGTTAGAGCTTGACAAAAAAATACATTGATATAAGGATCCTTATTCTTATGATTATAAATTTACGTTTCAAAAATATCTTAAAAATACTAACTTCACTTCTTACTATTGTAGGACATACAGATATCAAGATGTATCAAGGATCAAGGTACTCGATAATGAACTAAATGGAATTTCCAACAACTGGTAGCCGGTAAATAATTTTATCCCTATAAAGTTACTTTAAAGTGTTTTTTTGAAGTAATTGGAACTTTGTGGTAATTTTAAGGCAGAGTGGGAACTAAGAATTACTGTAAAGCAGTTTTCGTGAGTAGCAATATAATTAATTTCACCTTAAATATTACTACACAGTTCCATAACTTTGAAGGAATTTCAAAAGTACAAACGACGTCGGAGTTACTTTCAACGCTACCATAAAGTAACAAAAACTTTGAAGTGAAATATTAGTAACAAAACACCGTTACAGCGACTATCGAATATCACTTTAAAGTTTGTGCCACCTTAAAGTTATTTTATATAGTAACAGTCCCATTCCAGAAACTTCAAAAGCTACCTAGTACTGAAACTATTAAGTTCCACATTGTAGTAATAATAACTACATAATTACCAAGAAAGTTTAAGTAAAAGTAGGAAAAACTAGAAAGTCGTTTTTTTAGTGATGTTAACGTAACAACGACAATCTCGGTTACCGATACTTTGATGCTGCTTGGGTAATAATTGTGCTACGTTTATACTGCCAAACTAAAAACCAGCTTTAATTAACGTCTGCCACAGGGTTGTTGTAGAACACTGAATATTTATAGACTCATCACTGATTCACTGATATAAGCAGTCAAATGTAGATACAACATTTTCTCTGTAAAAGGAGTATACTTCCTGCCTAATACTATCAATTTCATACTCATTACTTTTTCTCGGTACTCTTTTATCACTTCTTTGCTTTCGAGAGCCTTTTTTTTATTAAGGAGGGGAAAATCTGAAATCCGGACGCCCACACAGATGTTGATCGTGGAAAGTGTCGGGTTTTACCGACTAAAAACTCCTCCTCCGGTCATCTTACCCACCTCACACCGGTATCTGCTCACGCATTACTTCGGTGCTGACGTTGTCCATTTCTATTTATCAATATTCGATTCTTTCTTTTCCTTTCTTTCTATGATACCTCGAACCACCGTCTATGCTCTGATCCACGTGTCTTCTGCTGTTATAAGGGCTGCCATCCTGTTCTCGGTGTTGAAAGTTTTGCCACTTTTTTCCGTGTATTCTTCTCTTACCTCATTCCATCTAGGGCATATGAAGAGACTATATTCAGCGTCATCGGCACTCCCGCAGTACAAACAAGCAGCCGTTTCTGCTCTGCGTCGCTTATATAGGTATTGCCTAAAGCATCCGTGGCCAGACAAGGCCTGGGTTATGTAGTAATCCGCTTTACCATATGGCCGATCTATCCAAGATTTTACAGATAGGATTAGTCTGTAGGTCCAAAGTCCATAGGTCCATTCACCCACTTCAGCTGCCATTGTCTTTCAAGTTCCGCTCTTGCTTCCTTCTTGCTTTTGCCTTCTCCCTTTTACCAATTGGTCTATGGGTGGCGTACCAGCTATGATGCTCGCAGCCTCTGCCGATATTGCTTTATAGCCTTTCGAGAGCCTGTGTTATTCTTAGTTGTCTTACATATTGTTCCAATGGTTAATTGCGATGTTTATTGAATGTTCTGGGTTTGTAGTTCGTTATTTTCTTCCATCAGGGTACAATACATATTGAGAATTATCTTATCTGTTTTGCATCTTATGATAAATGTTTCTGCTGTGCTCCAATATCTCACTATCCACATTACATTTTTTTATTTCTTGTTTTTCTTGTATTTTTCTTTTATTTCATGCACAATAAAGATATTTTTAGTATGCATGCATCATAAACCAATCAAAAGACACCCATAAGCGTGCATAATCGGGCTTTTATCGCACGGCGTGCGTATAAAGGTTGCTTGGTAACAGCCAATCCTAAGCCAATAGTCCAGTGAAATGTCAGGAAATGACATATAGGTACATGTCACTGGATAATATGTATTGGAATTATTGATTATTGATTTGAATTATTATTTGGACTTTGCAGGTATTAAACTTAATTCAGCTTCAGCAGCTAGTTTTTGAATTTCTGTCGACATTATTAATACAACAATGATGTTTAATAATTAAGTGAAATGTCAAATTACATAATATAGAGACACATCTCACTCGATAAAATGTATTGAAATTATTGATTTGATTTCTTCTAGTTAAAATTATTGTTGCATTTATACGAAAAAATATCGTATGACACAGTGCATAATTAGCTTTTAAATCACTCGTAACGCTAAAGCCACGCCGCTTCGCGTCGTGGCTTTAAACTCGTTACTCGTGCTTTAAAAGCTTGATTATGCACTAGTGTCATAATATACTATTATTAGAGTATTATTATTATTATGTATATTCAAATTAGCAACTGTTGGTACTTACATGCATATATTATTATTAAATTATAATACACCCCAGCAATTACAATTTACTTAAGTTTTGTCAGTACAGACCTCAACAGTTTCTTTGCGTAAAATATAATCGTTTGAGTGGCCAGGTACTTATTGCCGCAGTTGCAATAATACTATTGCGGTGGTGCTGATATCATTTATAAATTAGGATACGAATAGCAGCGAACATAGTAAAATAGCAAAATATTCTATTGCATATACATATTCTATGAAGCAGTATTGTGTTTGCGAGTATTTTGCATTTGTTGTCGTTTCAGGGTCGCTTACTGGGAAGAGTCGACGCCTACTTCAGCTCCTTCCGCCGCTGCAATTACCCTAAAGTCAGTCCGCAAGGTAGCGTCGAAATCGTAGAGGAATGTGCTCGTTATTCCAGGTAATGTTTGCTGCTGTTGTAGAAGATTTACACTCGTTTAGTAGATGTTTAAACGCAATATGCGAACAATTGTTCTGCTAAGTAAGAAAGATAATAGACACTTTCTCTCACAGAAGGTCTATTAAATAGAGATATCTTCTTCTGTTTGCGCGTATGTGGTGTCGTAAGATCCTATTTCCTCAACAACATTTCTCATCTTTTGTTTTCGTTCCTTTCTGCTTATATTTTATTATATGTACTAATTTTAGGTTAGATCTTACTATAATCAACTTACATTAACTCTTGTAACGCGAAACGACATGTACATATTTACATATATCCTAAGTGTACCTTTTTCTCGTATTTAAACTAGTTTTTTTGTTCATTACCGTACTATCAGCAGGTGCATACACACATATGTTTACATATACATACATATACATACATACAATTTTATTTGAATTTTTATTTGCACAATTCCTTTATTAACTTCCTGGATGTACTAAGAAGGATGTTATCTTCTAGTCTGTAACATAAGATGATAACAACTACAAGCCAACGCTTTCTTGATTTGTGGGAATTCGGCGTCATTAAAATAAGCAAGCAAAACTATTTTTTTTAATATGAATGATATCCAGTTGTATTACATATACATACATATAGAAGAGTTAGTGCATACGAGCGAAAAATAGCAGCCAATACTTATTATATTTGGATCATTGCAAAGCAGTAGATAATTACTTAAAAACCTTTTACTGTAGGTATCTACCTATCTCCATTACGGAGAAAGCTTCATTGTATTAGTATTAACTGATTGCGAGTATAACTACACTATCACCATGCAAGTGTGGTTAGATAAACCGTTTATTTTGTTTATATTATTATGTCAGATATCGGCTGCCTTTTCTTTTAGGTAAAGAGAGCAATAGATCAGAAATGGAATAACAATAAGGAGTTCTTCTTGAATTTACTCATCATACCTATGTGTTATGAATGTGAAATGCCAACTAACAAAGATATCATAAGTATACATTTGCGTAATAATTTGCAAGATTTGCATTGTATGTGCAAATAAGGAACATTCACACAGCAAGAACTTTCGACTGTCCTAAGAATACTTCTTTGGGAAAACATTGCACTTGTGGTCTGAAAGAAAGCAAAAAGCTGTCATTTTGTTATCAACTGTGCATGAAAATGTCAAAATAAGTAACAAGATACAAACTTCAAACTAGATCATTACAAGAGCAATTGATGCTTTAAATCGAATATTACAAAACTACACAAAACAAAAAAAACCATTGGGTAGCTTGCGACAATGGTTTATCATATAATTGAGATTGCTACTCGTATGTATATGTATATGTATACAAGATATGGAGAAGAAAATTCGGTTTTCAGCTGGGAGAAGTTCTGGCCAAAGAAAATATGGTTTTAAATCCAGAAATAATTATGGTTTGAAGATAACTACACCAGAATATATTTCAAAGATTCCCGTTGTGTTCTAAAAATACCTTTCCAGTACAAACAAAAAACTGAAACAGCGATGCGTAAAGAATGAAAGATGAAGAAAAAAGTTGTTTAATTATTTCAATCAATTTCGCTTAGTTTTGTTTTAGTTCCAGGCATTTCTGTACTGTTACAGGTTACAGGTCACTTTATTTTCTTCTTATATACATATATACTTTGCTAGTTTCCAGTTATTTTTATCTTTTTCTTTTTATCTTCTTTGGGCGTATGTACGTCCATTACACCGACATTTTTTTGTTTTCCCTGTAATTATATATAATCTAGTGAACCCCTACTACCCTGTTTTATTTTTCATCTTTCAAAAATATCGCGTTTTCTTATTCTGTAGTCTGTATATCCGTATAGATTGTGCCCAGTCTACTTTATTTTTTAATTGTGGTATTAGTATTTTTTACATTGTTAGCTCTTCTTATATTCCAAGTTGTCACAAACATACTTTGTATGTTGTTGTTGATTTCTCTTGTCTCATAGCAATTTCTGTTCATCCGTTGATGTTATCCTTGTTATTTTTAATTTTTTTTACTCATTATTAACTGTAGCTGAACAGTTTACTACCGAGTATCAAAAGAGAGTTACTAAAAAATTTAATTAACTTAATATACAGTTATGTTAACTTCTACAGTACTTATCCTTATGTAAACAGTTTGATTACTAGCAACATATCTTCAATTTCTCTTTCTCGTATTTTTTAAATTCTAAAATAAACTGGCGACGGCAACTTCTCACCCATGTACAACCTTCGTTATTTGAAACACGCCAATAAGCGAATCGTACAACATTTCTCGTCTTGTTTTTTTCTTCAAAGATTTACATATGTTTGTTCCCCGCGTCTATTTACCAAATTCATTTCACTTCTTATTGATTTTCTCAGCGTTTGAAGCAAATTGATTTTATTTACTTACAATTCCAATTTCGTTATTCTCGACTGTGCTGCCAAATGCAGCACGCATCAGAATGGGTGTGGAATGAGCATATATATTTAATATCTGTACGTTTGTGGGTTTAGCTTTATTACTATAATCTGTAATCTATTCAATATATTTTATTTAATGTGAATGTAACCACATATTATACATACATATGTATGTGTAATGCGTACGCTACTTACACATACAAAAATAAGTTATTGCATAGTGTTGAAGAGCACCTGCGATAATTAAAGGCTTGTTTAACGCTTGTTCATCATTTTAACTGAATTGTTTATTCTTCATAGCACTCAAGTCAAGTAAGAGCAAGAGAAATTTGAAAAATTAAGTCTGTGTAATCAGTGTTGGATAACAGGTATGGTTTCAATAGTGGCAGTATCTTTTTGGAAGAAAGCGCACCATAATGTTGAAGCATTTGTCTTGTCTATTCCAGCAGCTGAATGTGCTTTAGTCTATTTAGTTGTCTTTCATTGACTAAGCATGTCCGTTATGAGAAATAATTTTTCGTACCATAAGTAAACTAAAATTGTCTCTCAAATCCTTATTAAATTTCCAGGCATTTTGATATAGCTTAGCTACTGGAGGTGGTTCAATATTTAGGAGCTTTGTCGTTTACAACAAATTTGGTCACTCACGTAACATTGCTTAACCCTATCTTTTAATTGTAATGAATTTCGTCCATTAAAATGTTTTCTGTAATTTTCTGTATCTATAGTGAAACCTAGCGTGATCGACTTATTTTCTTTTTTCTAATTATATACAGGGTGTCCATTTAAGACTCCGGTCTTTGATTGTAGCTATGTCGTTAAATCAATAGAAATTTTTAGTGACGGTATGTTAATGAGGATAAAAGGAGAAGATTAATTAGACTTATATAGGCTGTCCCAAAAAAGCGTGCCACATAATTATCACTTTCTTTTTAATTTAATGACCTGTTTGTTTCTATTGAACTGAGTGTACTTTCAGATGCTTCGTTTAAACCTAAAGTAATTTTGCTTTAAAATGCGACGTTGCCAGGTGATTGAATTTTGTATATTTTTTTGCTGAAATCACTACTTTAATTACCCTTTAATTCCTCCATCATTTTCCATTTATTTTTAATGAAATTTTGCAATAAGTCTAAACATTTTATCTTATAAGCGTGGAATGTTGTGAGTTTATTATACAGGCTGTCCAAAAATATAATTTGAATATCAATATCTTCAATTCTATCTTATACCATTTCCTTAAATGGAATGCCCTCTATCTAGTAGTATGTATCGATACGGTATTTATTTACTTTTAAAATGATACCAACATTTCCACTTTTATCTTTGACTATTTTTGTTAATTGCAATTGAAGTGTAACAAATAAGAAAAGGCGTAATTACTACATGTGACCGGAGTCTTAAATAGACACCCTGTATAGATAACCAGATTACAAATAGTGAGAATAGTGGTTACCTATGCAAGGTAATGACGTGTATTGCAAAACCTATTGCGAGTATATTATAGTATAATTTTTTTTGTACATGAAATTGTGTGCTGTATGTAATGCTAATTATAGGTTAACACTAAAATCCAACTGATACAAGCAAGACTAGCGCAAACTGTTTATGTCGCTTGCGATCCAATTCGTTTATTTAACCCGGGTGCTGGAGAAATACTACTAGGTAAGGGGTTTTTTGAATAAAAGTAGGTTTCGTTTAGTACATACATTTGCATAAATAAAATAAAAA
>ML218854.1:0-11924 GCA_004785975.1 Popillia japonica
GGCAAAAAGGCTTAACAAACGTATAAAAAGGATAGTGTAAAGTATTTAGGGCACATATTTAGTAAGGAAGGGATACAGCCAGATCAAGACAGAGATAAATTATATGGCGAGAATTATAAAAAAAATTTGTAGAAATCACAAGTTCTTTACGTGAATTACTAACATGTAGACGCTCAATGATTGCCTGTGCATGAAAAGGCATTAGATAAAATAAAAAATATATTAAGTACGAAACCTGTTTTAGCCACTTACAACCATAAGAAAAATTTAGTTATTCAAACAGACGCGTCGAGTAAAGGTCTAGGTTGTACATTGTTCCAGGATGACAGACCATTATATTATGGATCCCGTAGTTTAACAAACAGTGATCAAGCATATAGTCAAATAGAAAAGGAGATGTTGTCAATTTGTTTTGCAGTAGAGAAATTTTATTATTTTATACAGGGTGTTCCTAAATATCATGTACATAAGGAAGGGGATAATTATTTGGTTTATTTTATGCCTAAAATTTCATATAAACATAGGTCTGCAAACGCTTAGTTACCAATCTGCAGGGTGTTGAAATTTCAAGATTTTTTCACTTTTTACTGTATAGCTCCTACAGTTTTTGAGATATTTTGCTCAAATTTGGAAGGTAGGTTACGCTATAAGGCCTGCATCATTAGCCATGCCAAATGATGATGTCGTTCTACAGGGTAATAACTTTTTCTGGGTCATGCCCTCTTTTCTCACCCTGAACTTTTTTGCGATACGCCACTGCTAGATTGTAAAATACGCAATAAATTTTCTGTCTTGTTTAGAAACTTTTTGATCTCTTGTATTTTTTTCTTATCTCTGACCGTTATCGAGAAAAAAAATAGAAAACAATTATCTGTATTCGCCAGAGAAAATTAATTTTTTTAAAATGGTCTAGCAGGCTTTGGCTTTAGTCAGATAATCACTTGAGTTTATTAATTTTAAGAGTTAAGGTGCTGTTAAAAAATAGGATGACCCGGTTTTCGTAGCATTGTTTTATTACAATACAAAGTAACATAACTAATAACAATAAAAACCTTAATTAATAACAATGACAAGGAAACTACAACAATTGTTGAAAGTGTCCTCCTCCAACCCTTATACAGGCGTCCGCTCTTCTTCTCATTGATGCTCGCACTCTCTCAAATACTCCTGGTGTATTTCTTATCGTTTCAAATCCATCGATTATTCGATTTCGTAAGTCATCAACAGTATTCACAGGTGTTATATGCATTAGAGATTTGAGATGTCCCCACAAGAAAAAAATCTATACTATCTAAGTCAGGGGACCAAGGGGGCCAAGGCTGAGGTCCACCTCGTCCTATCCACCTATTCTCATATACTTCTTTTAAATACTCCCGAGCCAACATAGAAAAATGTGATGGGGCGCCATCGTGCATATACCACATTTGATTTCTAAGTAAAAGGGGCAAGTCTTCAAGTAATAAAGGCAATTCATTCTGCAAAAACAGCCTGTATGACTGACCAGTAAGTCGATTAGGCAAAAAATAAGGACCGATGAAATTATTTCCAATTATACCACCCCATACATTTAATGAGAACTGTTCTTGAAAATACGTTTGTACAATTTCATGTGGATTTTCATCTGCCCACGTGTGGTTGTTGTGGAAATTCATAATTGAAATCCTTGAAAAATTCGCTTCATCGGATTTTACAACTAAAAATGCGGTCTGCTGCTAGCTTATTAAGGTACCATTGGCAGAAATCAATCCTTAAAGGGAAGTCTCGGGGAAGAAGAGCCTGCACTCTCTGAATGCGGTAAGGGTATAGCAGGGAAACACGTAGAATACGGCCAAACAATTTGATGACTAATATTTAAATGTTCACTGATTTTTCTGGTGTTGGTGCGAGGATGTCTGTCTATTTCATTCAGAACAGCCTCTTCGATCTGTGGTGTTCTAACAGTACGTGGTTTTGCTGCATCATTAGTATTCTTTTTAAAAGTTCCAGTTTCTCCAAGACGCCTATGAATATTTGAAAATATTCGATGATCGGGTATCATTCTATTGGGATAGCGCTCCATGTAGAGACGCCTGGCTTCTCTTGCATTTACATTCGCAAGGCCGTAGATAAAATGCATTCAGTCAGTCATTTCAGAATTAGTGAAATTTGGCATATTTACAAAATTGTAACGAGTATTTAAAACACTTTTATACCTTACAGTTTGCAATTTAAAACTTTACTTATACAGACACAAGTTACGATTTCTAATATCAGCTGTCACATTAATAAACTCAAGTGATTATCTGAATAAAGCCAGAGCCTGCTAGACCATTTTAAAAATTTTAATTTTATTTGGCGAATTACAGAAAATTGTTTTCTATTTTTTTCTCGATAACCGTCAGAGATAAGAAAAAAATATAAGAGATCAAAAAGTTTCTAAACAAGACAGAAAATTTATTGCGTATTTTAGAATCTAGCAGTGGCGCATCGCAAAAGAGTTCAGGGTGAGAAAAGAGGGCATGACCCCAAAAAAGTTATTACCCTGTAGAACGACATCATCATTTGGCATGGCTAATGATGCAGGCCTTATAGCGTAACCTACCTTCCAAATTTGAGCAAAATATCTCAAAAACTGTAGGGGCTATACAGTAAAAAGTGAAAACATCTTGAAATTTCAACACCCTGCAGATTGGTAACGAAGCGTTTGCAGACCTATGTTTATATGAAATTTTAGGCACAAAATAAACCAAATAATTACCCCCTTCCTTATGTACATGATATTTAGGAACAGCCTGTATATCACAAAGAAATTAAAATAGTAAATGACCATAAACCATTAATAGGAATTTTCTCTTCTTTTTTGGTATTATTAATTAAGTAGGAAGAATAGTATCACCAAGACTTCAGAGAATGAGGCTGAAACTCTTAAAATACAAATTTACATTTGAATACACTCCAGGAAAAAATTTACATATTGCAGACACTTTATCGAGATCGTATCTAAAATAAAAAGTCAATGATAACAGAATATAACCAAGTTGTGCATATAGTAGAAAAGCATTTGAATATAAAATCAAAGAAAAAACAACAATTCCAGGAAGCTACCATAAAGGACAAAGATTTAAGTTTACTTACCACATATGTAAAGACATCTTGGCCAAATTATATTAAAATTCCAAATGCCTTGAAAGTTTACTCACAGTATAAAAATGAGTTCTCGTTCGAAAATAGTTTACTGTTTTTAAATGATCGATTAATTGTCCCAAATTCGTCAAGGACATGCTGAAGTTAGTACATGAATCCCATATGGGAAACACAAAAACTATAAAACGTGCTAAGTGTAATTTATATTGGCCCAACATGGCACAAGACATCGAAAATGAAAGAAAATGTAAAATTTGTGAAAAAATTCAACGAAGAAATATAAAAGAACGAATGAAACCACATAAAATACCAGGGCTGCCATTTGAGAAGATTGCAACTCATATCCTAGAATTTGGAGGCAAATCTTATTTGGTAATTATTGACTATTTCTCAAAATGGTTAGATATACTAATGTTAAAAGGAAAAACATCCGATGATGTAATAGATGAATTTAAAGAATTTTTACTACACACGGAATACCAAAACGCGAAAAGTAGGGCAGAATTTAAAAGAGGAGAAGATGTTGTGTTAAGAAAAGAAAAAGAATGGGTTCCTGCGAGAATAGAGAAAAAACTGGACAATCCAAGATCATATCTAGTTAAGGATGAAGATGGTAAAGTTTATAGACGAAATAGTGTATTTTTAAGGAAATCTGTTAATCGACCAAACTTTAGAGGTATTGATAAGGAATTGGATGAGGCAGGAAAGAAAGGTTAAGACCAAGTCGATGATAGAAATCAGAAGAAGTAAACAAGGAAATAACAAATCAGAGACAAGAGAAAGAAATAGAAAACCGGGGTGCAAGAAAGGAACGAGAAATAAAATTGTCAAGTAGGTTTAAAGATTATAAATTGTATTAGATTTTAAGTAGGGTAGATTTCTTTAGTGAAGTATGTATAATATATGAAAAAAAGTTTAAAAGGGGAGATGTTATATACTGGCTGTTTCAAAGTAACTCGGCACTATTGCTAACTTTGTTATTATTAAAGCTATGAGTTTGGCTAAATTAGCAAACAAGCAGCGTTTTCATTGCTGATTACGATGTTGACCTTTAAAACATAATCGAACATCGCCTTTTCCAGATATTTGAAAAAAAAAAATTTTTAATGGAACACCATGTATATTTTTAGTTTTAATGAAAGGCAAAAGTATTCTTAACAAAAATCATTATACACTCTTATAACAAAATACTTAAATAAATACATATTAACATTTTAGTGATTTTGTCAAGCTGGTCATGACTTTCAATAAATCATTTATTTACATCTGTAAATTTATATTAAATGATCAAAAATACCTCCATTTTGTTGAATGCACGTTAAAGCACGTTTATGAACACTGTTTGTAGCTTTCGAAATGCTTCTACCGTCTATTGAATTTATGCATACACAAATTATCAATATTATCGACAAATTATCGATCAAAATAATCTAACTT
This sequence comes from Popillia japonica, assembly GCA_004785975.1. Taxonomy (NCBI): domain Eukaryota; kingdom Metazoa; phylum Arthropoda; class Insecta; order Coleoptera; family Scarabaeidae; genus Popillia; species Popillia japonica. The sequence goes on from ML218854.1 coordinate 4,561, forward strand.
CGTTCCATAACAGTCAATTACCTTTTCTTGAACATAATTTGAAAACCAAGTAATATGATACTATTAGAGACAATAATAATGTTCGACAAATTCCTGCACACTTCAGCACTGTGCTATATAAATGTAACTGATACATCCGTAAAACTGCAAATCAGTACATCCAATTGTTTTTACAACCCTCATTAAATATTCACCAATATTTTCTTAAACTCCTTATCTAAACATTCGTTTTACTCAAGGATCTAGAAATCGCGCCGATTTTATACCACAGAATTTGTTGTAAGGGTTGCCCAATTTTTGTGGCAATAAAGGCCGTTTGAAATCGTGTGGCATAAGTTCTTTTCATGTTTTACATTGTTTAATGTGTGATGTGATGTCATTTGATAATTGGTGCAAAAAACTTTTTTTACTTTATTTACAGTTTTACTTACACTATTATGTCTTTTACGTATAATTCGTTAATTACGAATTATTATTACTAATCGTAATTAATAATTGTAGAAATACTATGCAAAAAAACCAAATTAACTGTATATAGCTTCTGGAATAAATTGATTTTTAATCAAATAGAGTTTAATTTGACTTAAAAGTGGGAAAAATATCTGGAAAATAGATAAATACTTTAATGATTTATGATATACATGATTTGATATGATTTATGATAATACATTGCAAAAGTTATTTAGGAAATCCAAATTGCAAAACTACTGACATAAACTATTTATTTCGTGTAAATATCTACATAAAATATCTTTTCGAATTTAATTTACACAAATAAACTAACAAATAAATTTTGGGATTTCGGCGGCTATTCAATAATATGTTTCCAAAAATAATTATTGTGTTTTTCTGTAAGAAAAATGTGTACGTTCCTTACACAATAAGTGAGAATTATCCTTTGATAGCAAATGTGGCCTATATTCCTACCGAGAACAAGAACTTGATTGTGCTAGCCTTCGTAAATTTGGCCTAATTTTGTTAACTGTTTATTTCTCTGTTTTGGCGATTGAATCTTTTATGTGTGTTCCAACTCCACTCCTTCCAGCAACGAGACGACATTATTTCTCCGTCTGATAACGATCGCTTCTGTTTTGTCCGGCACCAGAGGCAGTCTATGTATAATCTTCTTTTTGAATACAGTCGCCTATCCGTACAAAGTCTACAGCAAAATCAATATATGTCGCATTGATAGAAGAATAAATACATTTCTACGTAAGATAGGGAATTTGATACACATTTGGGGAAGATATAAAAACACTAAAATTTCAAATTGAAGTATTAATTTGTTTAATTGAAACACGTCCTAATAAGTCCTGTATAACAGGCTTTCATATTCAAGTTTGAATTACGTTTGACAACTTGCTTCCAGTAAAAATCGCATTAGGTTATATTTACGCACATTTGCATATCCAGAATACGTATAGGTAGCAAATATTGAGAGCAACGAGGGAAAAGGTAATATTTTACATTGATTTGTAGTTCAAGCTAACTAGAAGAACTAGATTCTAAAGTAAATGTCTTTTCAGAGAGCATCACAAGAATGAAGCGGACAAAAGGATCCCGGTCAGAGCTTGGTATGCTGTACCAGTATGCAGTTACAGCTCTCTCCGCTGCTGAATTGTCAAGGGACGCTAATGTTGAAAACTACATAATATACTCAAGTGATAACTCTGCTGGAAAATTTGACGACATCATCATTAGAGTAAAGCTTAAAGACCAATTAGATTGGTATCTATCACTAGTCCAAGTAAAATATAAAGAAACGAAGAAACTGAACGTCAGCGATGTTCTTAAGGGAAAATCAGCAGAACACTTTTTATCAGATTACATAGACAGCTTTAATATGATTATGGATAACCCTGCTCTGGTATGTCGGCAAGGCATTCCCAACAATAATATACAATTTGGCATTTTTTGCGATAAAGGTATTCAAACACCTGTATTTCTCCGTAACGAGTGTACATTTCAGCTCAGTTTGGGTAGATACACTGACACAACTCTTATGAACAACACCCTTCTTCCATATGCCAATAAATGTTGGAAGTTTACTTGCCAGGATTTGGAGAACTCAGAATATCAGCAGTTTTTTAACAAATGCAACCTATGGTTAGACCAACCAAACTATTCCAAACTTGATCAACATCTCCGAGATATATGTGAAATTCACGACGCAAAAGACATTGTCAACTATATTAACGATTACTTTAATAATGATCATTTATACGAACAGGGCCTACACAAAGAAGTATTTGAAATTGAACTACAAAGAATTCGACTTTGTAACTTCATTCCGCCACTTTCACCGCTACTAGATCTCGTTAATGATGACAGTGTCACTATTTGGAACGAAATTACACTAGAGCACGACATCACTATCGTAAACCATCCGAATGATATTGAAATGGAGTATTGTTTGAACAGTTGTATAATGCAAAGACTAAATCTATTACTGAACACCAGTATTAAGTGGGAGAAATTCACGATTTTAAACAAATGTTTAGATTCCGATGCGATCGATAAGTTTGTATCATATTCGAAAACTAGACCATTACGGTACTGGATTTTTCCACCACTCACCATTCACTCACTACTGATAGAGTTGTGGAAATATGGAGCATTACCACTTATGTTAAAAGCACACCATAATTTAAATATTTTTGAAAAATATAAGCACTTGCGGCGCGCGTACATCATACTTTATAATCAGAAGAAGTTACCAATACAAAAATGTAATACAGAATTGAAAATATTCAAGTGTCTAAGTAGTATTACAAATGTCAATTTACGTAATCAAATACTCCAAAGTATACAAGTATCACTTCAAGGTCGTAAACCATATACGTTTAAAGACTTGGTAGGCGACGATATGGAATTAATGGCAACATTTACTTCTGCAAATATACTCAGTTTGTTGAAGAAGAGAACTGCCTCCTTGAACGAAATGTGCCTTAATGGTACGGATTATTTAGCTTTCATAATCGAAGACAACAATTGTGCCACTATCGTGGAACCTGTAGTGTTTCCTGGAAATGGCAAAAATGTTAAAATATATTGCCATCCTACCAAAACTCAGGCATGTGTTAGCGCCATCGAAAATATTTCCAAATACCAACACTATACAAAATATTGTCTTCAACGTACAAGTACAGAACTCAAATTAATACAAGGCGACAGAAACAAGTTGAATTGTTACTTCGTAGATCAATACGGAGAACCTTTGTACAATTATGGAGAAAGCCAAACAGTTCCTATTATTGGTCAATCTGTTACGATGCTGAACCCAACCTATACAGACAGAACCTTAAGCAGACCAATAATTTCTAAGTCCTTTATTGATTTGAAAGAAAAGAAAATCTGTTTGTTATCTGGTGAACTAGACACTATTAGTGAAAAGTTAGAATTTAGTAAAGTGGATACTAATGCAAAAGAAATGATTCTATCTCAAAAGAGATGTTACTTTATCAGAACTAATTCAAAGAATCGACACGGTTTTATGATGAATTTATCTGGTCTTGGGTATCCTATTCTCGACGTTAATGTCAGAAATGGTAAAATGGAATTACTACGATACAGAAATTGTGAGAAATTGAGTGCTCACATTTCATACTTAGGTAGCACAACGACAGAGAATGTTTTTTTTTCCGAAATCGGGAGCGATCACAGAGATATGGTAGTTATAACTGGCGCCGGAGGAATAGGAAAATCTAGTTTACTCAGACATCTCTGCTATATTTGGTCTACACAAGATTATATCTTATTTTACGATTTACTCCACTTTCAAAGTTGCCTATTCCAGAATAAAAATCCACTTCTAGATCCTTTCGATTTTATAATAAAGGAGATTCATAAAGGACGATTAGAGAAATATTATCACTTCTTGCATCTATTACGGAGGCGGAATCGATTGCTGTTAGTCCTAGATTCTTTTGATGAAATAATATTGGCTTGTGAGAAGCAAATACTGGAGTTTATTCGTCTTTTAAACGTTATGGGAATTAGAATAATTATAGCTACACGACTAGAAAGCTGCAGTATGCTGATTGATTTATTTAATGTTCGTGTAATTAAAATAAACCCGCTGGATAGTAACACCGAAAGAAAATACCTATCGCATTGGGGTTTAAATAAAGATATGTTAGCTAAGGTACCGCATGAGTTCATTGAAAATCCACTGTATTTGAATCTATTGAGAGTGATATGTCCAAATCTTAAAGACTTTCTGTACATTACTAAGTTTAGTATTTTTAAGGAAGTGATAGATATGAGAATTGAATATGCTTTAGGAAGGAACAAGAGGGTCAGATACGAAGATGAGGTACAAAACACTATTTCATTGTTTGAAAACCTGGCACTAGTATCGATGTTTGGAAAAAATACAGTGGAACAAGAATTAATGTGGATATGCGACAAAACCATGTTAGATTATGTCAAATTTGGTATTGTCACTCGCTTCGATGATGATATGTATCCTATATTTGAACATCACACGTTTGTCGAATTTCTAATTGCACAATGGATTGTTAAAGCCCAACATATTAAAGTATACAGCAACTTCGCAAAATTAATTTACAAGAAAATGTTTGATGAACATAAATTGCATCTACTAAACATTCTCATTGAGGATGTGGAGGGTTTTCGAGCGGTTATGTACGGAGATATCGGACAGGTGATATATCTGTTAGAGAAAGATGCAACGCATTTGAATGTTACCGATCAACTTGGTAGAACTGCTTCGCACATAGCAGCACTTTGCTGTGTAAACCCATCGCCATCTTATCGATATGATTGTTACAATATCTTAGATGTGATTATTACATTAATGCGATATAAAGATCATAACACAAACAAATGCGATACCATAACAGGATGGAATTGGACCGACTATGCACCGCCTGAATTTGTTGAGTATTTGACCCGTTATAAATTAATCAGTAGTATAACAATGTATACAAGTAACCGAGTGAAAGCCATTGATCGATGCGTATGTGCTGTCTTTCCAATACGAAGATTTTCAGTCGTATTTGAGTGGGCCATAGATCGCCTTTCAATTAAAACTATTGCTAACTTGTTACTGTTACAAAATTACAACAATACAGAATTTTATTATTTTTCTCAGGCTTGTTCAAACTTAACAGTAAATCATAAAACACAGTGTTATACCAATTTTCGGTTGGAAATAGGTCTAACACCATTACATGTTGCATGTATATACGGCAATTTGGAAATCATAAGACACATTATTGCGACAGGTGTTGACATAAACGCTGTAGATGGGTTTGGTTGCACGGCACTGTATTACAGCATTATCCGTTGTTCACTGACACCTGCAGCAGAAAAACTTTATTTCGATGTTTTCATGGCAAATACTAAATCTATTTCGCTTGACGAGAACCCTTTATCTGCAGACGTGCTGAAGCTGCTTGTAAAAAGTGGAGCAGATCTGGATGCAGTATGCCGAAAAATATCACCTCTTTATCTAGCTGTATTGAGAAGAAATACAAATGTTATAAGAATATTGTTAGAGGGCGGAGCGAGGATTAACAATCCATGTGTATTTGGTGGTGACACACCATTACATGCTGCAACCAAAATGGGATATTTAAATGAGGTTCAGTTATTACTGAATTATAACGCAGATCAGCATAGTAAAAATTTTTACGGTATAACCCCTCGCGATATAGCTATAAAGGCAAATAACACTGATATTGTTCACCTATTTTTAAAAGCAGAAGGTGGCGGCGTGTCAAATGCTAGTTCTAGTTGTTTTATCCTCGGTCCAGACTCCAAGAAGTATGTAGACGAAATAGTAGATGGGATATTATCCAACCCGGAACAGTATACGCACATATACTGTAGCAATGGTGAGCCGCTCTTGCACGTCAGTGCTTATACCGGAAACATTAAACATTTACGTTTGTTAATACAAGCCGGAGTTGATATAAATCGTCGCAACAAACTTGGTTGTACAGCTATATACCCTGCGACACTAATGGAAAATATCCAGGCTGTTAGATTATTACTAGAAAAAGGAGCAGATATTAATATTGCTGACATATATGGCAACACACCTCTCTATGTAGCTATACGACAAAGAAATACGGATATTTTCAGAGAATTAATCGGAAAAGCTACAAATTTTAATTTAGAAGCAACTTTTACCGATAAATTTGTTGCTTCGGAAAAATTGTTACTTACAACGCGAATAAATGTAAATGTCCAAAATAATTTTGGGGATAGTCCACTTATTGAAGCAGCTTATCAAGAAAATATTGACATCATCAAACTGCTGCTAAATAGAGGAGCATATGTTAACATTCAAAACAATGACGGCGCTACAGCTCTTCATCGTACTATGATTGCAACAACCTTTACCAATGCCGAATTATTATTAGATGCAGGTGCAGACCTGAATATTCTTGACCACTACCATAATACACCTCTCCATCTAGCGATATTTTCCGAATGTTTTCACGGCGCTAAGTTACTACTAAATAAAGGTGCTAGTCTAAATATACCAAATTTCTATGGCGAAACACCGCTTCATTCAGCAATATCCAAGTACAGGGGTGATATCAAAATTATTCAGCTATTATTGGAAAATGGTGCAAACATAAATAGTAATGCCTACAGGGGACTTACACCTCTGTGTTATGCTACAAGTATGAATCACTTAAATGTAGTTAAATTGTTACTGTCTACTCCTGCAATAGATGCGAATCTTGGGGATATGAAGGGCAGTACTCCTCTTCATCTAGCCGTTTTGAGCAAAAACGTAGATTTAGTTATGGCACTGCTACAGCATGGGGTGAATGTAAATATCAGTGGAGAATATGGCGAGACACCTCTTCATTGTGCTGTACAAAAGAAATCTAAACGAATTGTGAAGTTACTACTGGACAAAGGAGCTAGCGTAAATGTAGAACTCAAAACTGGCGCTACGCCGGTTTTATTGGCAGTATACGAAAACGATCCTGACATTGTTTCGTTATTATTAACCATGAACACAGACGTGAATATTAGAAATTGTCATGGAATGAGCCCTGTTTCATGGGCTATATATAACGGATTTATAGAGATTGTAAGATTGTTGTTGGATAATGGAGTGGACATAAACTGTCAAGACAACTTTGGTTCTACTCCTCTCCATTTAGCGATTATGAAAGAAGATCTAAATACCGTGGACATGTTACTGCAAACAGGGTCAAACTTCAATATCATAGACAAAAGCGGAAAAACCCCTCTTGACACTGCTAGACTGAAGGCGCGTGAACGTTTTACTAAAGAATTATCCAAGAGAGAAACAAGCATCGCTGTTCAACTTACTGATGATTATGTGATCATGAACATGCATACACTCAACAATA
>SMLS01069646.1:0-22224 GCA_004785975.1 Popillia japonica
GCTTTACAATGCCTTACCACAAGAGCTTGTCTCTTGTCGGATCCATAACACAGTCCAAAACCCTTTTAGTTTACAAATTCAACTTTTGTGCTGCGACTACGTTTGGAGATGTTTCTTCTCTACAGTCCCTTTAATGAAAACTGCAAAAATAAATGTTTTGCAGACGGCATTTTGCAATAAAAATATCCTCATAAATAATTCAGTCTAGTGTCCTATTAACATGATAGGTTAATTAGATTATATGCATTCTAATATGAAACTTTACTATAATTTACCCAAAAACATATTCGCATCTTAATGGCATCATTTTGAAAAAGACTCATCTATTAACCGCTCTCGTACTAGCCGCTAGTGCATTTAACATTTAACCTGTATAATCGACGCTCGGCCATGCGATGCACTCCACGTCGCGTCGCTATGATGGCAATCCGGGATCCGAACAATAATGTACAGAAGTTAGCGATCGACAGACGAACTTACCCGGAACAGTTCCGGTTGTTGTATCATCGAAAATGTCGTTGCATTATGCATAGACCGTGCATTTCCATTCATCGAGGGATGTAAGCGACGACTAGTCAACTAGTTTCGCCGTTATCTGCCGAGTTGTATAGGGAACATCGTTTTAGAGCACCGTAGCCGGAGAAGTTTAATAACACGTGACGTTATTTACGACAGGAACAAAACGAATAAATCTGTACTCAAGTGTTTTGGAACGTTTGCCGTGTTCGTGCCGATCGCCTGCATTTTTGTTTGTTAATTGTCCTTCTATTATCCTTGCTTAAGGTGATGAATAATTTAATTCGCCTTTCAGTTGTCTCTAAGCGGCTTTGTTATAAGTAGATTATTTGGAGTAACAAAGTGAAATGACTTGTTTAACCTAATTCTGTAACTATCTGGAACTGCACTTTCGAGTAAGTGCTTTTCTAATTTACCGACGTAATAAGCATGGTGTCGAAACTAGGAGTGGAATTAAACTTGCTCCTTTACATGCGAAATACAAATAAAATATTCAATATATTAGTCTACAACTCGGAGAAGGCACTTACATAGAGGTTGCATACGCAGTATGCACCAATGATTATATGCAAATATGTGGGCGTGGTAAATTCCCCGCTAAACGTAAACTATTGTTTAGGCGGACAGCAGAGGTGCTATACGTTATTGCAGACGTTTAGCGCATAATATCTCGGCATATTCTGTCTAGAATGGATGCAAATTGCAAATTATGCAGTAAAGTAATCCATAGGCGATCACTGTAGAGCTCTTGTTTTATTCATATTTGATTTATACATTATATACTAGGAATTGGTTATACAGGGTGTCAAATAAATAGTGTCGGAAAAATAAACAGTATAAATCTAATGTCACAAGAAAGGTAAATCCAAAAAAATTATGATCATATATATGTTAAAATAATTTTTCCTTTAATAATTATCAAATTTTGTTAGATAAATTTTGTTGAATCTGGACCTGACACGTGTGTACAAGAAAAAAAAGGACGTTGCAAAAATTTCTAATAGACATAAACAGACATTTTTAATCAAATTGAATATCATAAGTAAATAAATGCTTATCGTACTCTATGGATGCATTTGTTTACGAAGCAGTTTTATTCTATTTATAACAAGATCACACATTTACTACAGATTTTATTCATTTAGACCTGTTTTGTTTCGTACGAATTAGGTGTTTTTGTTTTTTTTTTATTACAGAAACTTTCAATATTAAAGTACAACGACATAGTTATACCTAATCATCTGATAATTAATAATTTACTGTTTGAGATCGCGTTCGTTGTTAATAATTTTTTTCTTTTCAAATAAGTGGTGTCTTGAAGAGGACTGTTTGATGAAAAACAGGACAAAAACTTAGAGTAATAATGTCCGCAATAACTACCACCAGCTCCGAATACACGCTTCTGTGTGACGGCGAAACTTAACATAAGCTGGGCCGCTGCACCGTGGGCCAGAATGAAATACTAGCTAGACAAAAATCGATTTTCTAACTTTGTTTAAATTAAAATCAATAAGCATAAATATATTATATAATATCCAATACACTCTGATTACCCACCTAAACTCTATATTAGCCCTCTTATCATCTGTTCGAAAGACACAGCGATAGTCACACAACAGATGCCGTCTAAATCCCGTGGTCGACCAGAAAAAAACATTAGAAGAGTATTACATTTATTAGAAGGAAGTACTACGGAAGAGTTACAGTCTGTTCCACAAGAAAAGAGGTGAAGTTTCTCCGAAAGTTATCAAGATATTTGTTCCAGGGTGAAGGGTACTTCAATCACAACTGCAGTACCTCAATGTTGCAAAGTAAAGTTGTTTGTAAAGGTGAGGGTGTTTTTATTTTCAGAAAACTCTCCAAAAAGTATCCAAATTGCACTAAAATGAACATAAATTTTTTGTTCAGGCTTCAGGAATATTGTCTCCGTGAGGTGGCTAAAATTATGGAGATAGTATTTACACACGGAAACAAGTATTTTTCAATCTGGTCTCCCACGAAATGACTTCCTGTCTTTCTTCAAATCCCTCGAGCGCTCTTCAGGGTCATTTATTTGGGGCTACTAAAGATTTTGATAGATGCTTAATTTTCAGTCTACGTTTGAAGAAAGTCATGTGCCATGCTTTGGCCTTAAATTTGTGGTCGTCTATGGTTAATGCCATCTAACTCGTTTCAAGATGCTAAGTTTCCTCTATACAAGAAAATTCCTCACAACTTGCATCGATGATGTTGGGCAAAATACACAAATTAATGATTTGGACTCTATTACGGTTCCTCTAATACCAATACACGTTAAGGGCCAATATATTCATTTGCTGGCTTCTTATATGGTTTTCCTTTCCACTGTGGTTCTGATAAGCTTCCTGTCAGTTATCATAGCCATCCTTCTCTTTAGTTGAATACCAAACTAAAAACAACAATTAGTGGTATCCAAGTCCAACGAGTTTTAAATCAAAATTTCTCCTCAAAAATGACGAATAAGCATCGATAGCGAAATAAATAATAACCAAGAAAAGCAAACTCACCTATCTAGCAGAGAAAGATTTCACACCAAAAAAGAAATAGCGAAACGTGGCTTCAAGGTACAGAGGCAAATAAATCAATCGGAGTAAAACATCACTGTTAACCTAAAGAAACTTGCTACCAGCATATTACGGCTATCTAAGAGCACAAAGATCGGGCTAAACCATAATCAATCCGCTTCAAGCGACTTCGCACCACGCGATCAAATTTGCAGAATAGTTAAGCCTGCCTCCGGCCTCTTCAAGAGCCAAACCAAGACGACCACGCCGTGAAATAAAACGTGCGAAAAAATTCTAGTACCAACTACTACCAATAGAATAGCGTGGAAAATAGCTTATAGCAACTCACAGGGCAAACCGAAAAGCGAAAGGAACTCAAAACAAAACAAAACAAGGGTCTAGCTGAAATACTGCATTTACGGACAGAAAAAGAAAACGACAAACCAATTAACACGACCATCAGAAAAAGCGAAAACGCGGCCCAAAAAATAACTAACGCACTTCTGCTAAAAGAACAAACACACCGGGCGGGTAGCCGCTCGTGCAAAACGAACGCACCGAGCTGTGACCGATCTGTGAGATTGGAACACAACAAACCGGGCGTCATAACCTACAACCAAAAGCGCTCTGAACGTCGCTGAAAACAGAAAGAAAAACGATATTCTGCCCACAATAGAAAGAACGGGGAATGTAGTAATTGAAACGAAATAAACGGAAATCCAACAACGCACATCGAAGCAAGCGTAAGAAACCAGGTAACAAACAATAAGCGCCCGATTCAAGGGGAAATATTAGGATATTACACTCGCAGAACGAATTCGAACAACCGCATCCTTTGCAACGAAACGTAAGTACCCTAACATTAAGTAAAACGCGAAAAGAAATTAGGATAAGATAAACCCAAATCGAATCGTACTCGAATAAAACATAAATCGAACAAAAGAGACATAACAATACTTTGAAATCTGTCAAACAACTATTAATTCTATGGCACGATTTCCGAAAGAATTCAATTCTATTTCTGCACAGGAACAATCACACAATTACAAGTATCATGCGTATCATAAAAATTGTAAGCCTATCAAACGTAGCAGCGATCTAACAGAGCTTCCTGTTGATATTGCACAACAAACTTCGATAACGATGGTAGATGTAGGCAAAAAGGTGGCGAACAAAAAAGCTTGATTAGTGCTGCTACAAACTCTTTATCGCACGGAATAACTCTACATCACAAATTAATATAATAACATTTCTCTGGGGTGGCTTTGTTTTCACTCACAGCCGATAATAGTTCAAGGTCATCTTTGAATTGCAGAACGTTAGCTTCAGTAAACAGTACAGTTAGCTGCCTCTAAGTGATTGATTGCGCTAAGTTATAAGCAGCAATGAAATCTCTAGTCATTCATTTCAGCTTTAAAGGAATTTTCTTATTCAGAAGCACAAGTAAGTAAGGCACGAAATTTCTGACGAGATAGACACAATTTTACTGAATTTAACAAGGGAGGCGCCTTTTGAATATAAATGATTTCGTTGAAGGGTTGTCACAGCTGTCTAAATATTAAGTTTGTTATCTTTCTAAATGCACTAACATTAAATCAATATTTGAAACACACTACCAGCTATACATTATATACTCACAATGTCATTGTAATAAATTCTACAATCTATTCAAGCACTAAACAGATTGGATCGTACAATATATCCAATTCAGACACCGAAAAAGAAACACTTAAACCTAACATACTGCCCAAAATCCCCACATCCGCAGCCTATACTACTTAACCGCCGTTTATTTTAAAGAATAGTAAACGATTTAACTGCTAACGCACACACATCCCCTACACTCTAAAACCTAAAGAATTTATACCCGTTTCCGGATTGTTAACAAATTGTGTAAGGGCGAGCGTGAGCTGACTACATCCTCTTCGTCCATTTTATTTTCCGATCCGAAAATTAGAACCCCATTCAATTGCTAAACTCCCATGCTTCACTCACGTCCAGTAAAGAAAACTGTTTTAAAAGAGATCTATTTCAATGTAACCGACGTCGTTTTTCCGTGACAGGATGCCGCCAGGGGGTGCAGGATATACAGAACGAAGAAAAAAAAAAAGAGATGGAAGGACAGTAAAACGAGGTACGGGTCAATTGGGTTATAAATAAACTTACAAGAATCTTTGAGTGAAGGCGGTGGAATAATAATAATAATAATAATAATAATAATAATTTTTTTTGGAATACGAATTAATTTCGTCATTAGTGAGGTAAAAAAATTATCAGTAGTATTTTGCATATACACATTTATTGTGACAAGAACTATCTAAAATATTTTCCACTTATTTTAAGTTTTTAATTGGGGGAGGTACATTGACAGTAATTGAGAGAATACATGTCTCCTTGTTCCTTTTCTTAAGTAATGCTTGGGTGTTGTACTGAAGGAGATGGGAGACTTCTAGGATAGCATTAACTATTATAATCTGAACGCAAGCAAAAAACAGTAAAAGAGATGAAAGAGAAATGGTTGCTGAAGGAACAGACCAAATAGGTTGGAATTAGATGAACGATATTGGTCTAAATCACATGAAAAGATATAAACTGCTCCACCTACATGAGGGTGGTGGTGCAGTCTGCTTTTTGCAAAGAAATTAAAAACTATTAAATATTTACGGATGATTATAATCGCTACCAAGAAGGAAGCAAGATAACAATAGATGTTTAAATATTGCTTTATCAGTGGGTGTATCTTCATCAGGTTACGTAGTTAAATTTTAAACTGGTAATATAGGTTGGCTGGCAATGTCAGAAATATCCAATCAAAATCTTACTTCGTAGTCAGGAACGGTTGATTAAACCAGTAATTTCTGATTGATTCGTACAGTCTCTACTTTCAGTTTGCTGTTGGTGTCATTACTTATGTCATGGTAACAAAGCCACGTTACATACACCAACATTACACATCAATACCTGCTAGTGGTAAGGTAATGTAAAGTCATATAGTAGGCACTCAAACAAAATTAAACGCTTCCAAATATTATTCAAATGTTTAATGCCAAAAAGTTGTGTCAAAAAGTAAGGACATACAATATTCGCCTAAAAATAAATACAAGATTGTTTGGATTCTGTAACATGCAGGAACAAATCTATTGCTATATTATCTTATTCATTAAGTAATCCGATGGGTTTTAGCAGGTTTCATAATGGTTAGTCGCAGTATTTTTTCGCAGTTGTTTTTCTTTGAGTGCGTTCGTTTATATCGATAATGTTAGTTTCTCAACAAACAAGCCTTCGTAGTCCAGTGGAAAACAATTACGCCTACCACGCTGGTGGCTCGCGTTCGGTTCCTGCAAGTACATTTTTTTAATCTTATTATCCACTGGGCTACGAAGGCTTGCTTGTCGAGAAACTATCATTATCGATACAATGATGAATGAACTTCGCGCATTCATTCAACGCCCTAACATCGTTGATTTTCTCAGAAATTAGGGCGCGTTAAGATAAAAGCTCGTATCTGTGTACTAAGGGAAGGTTCCTCTATAACATAGTTTAGATTCATTAAAATTCTTGTTCGACAACCGTGGTATTCCCCTTGTGAGTGAAACTGGGTATATAATAGACTTGTTTTTCGTAACAAATTACTTCTAAGTTTGATCATAACTAGTTTTGTAGCTGATGATCTAACTAAATCTATCTAGCAAATTATAGTTGCTGGCAGGTAGGGCGCCGAAGAAGATGTTCTATGTTCGAAAGAGCGCCGCTGTCGCATTTGTCGTCATTGTCCAGCAGATCTCATTTGATTACGTTGGAATTTACTGGAGCCACCCCAATTCTGATGCAGTTAAGCATGCGCCAATCAGTAGAAACACTATTTGGTAGGTCCTTTCATAGTGGGTGGTGAGAGGGTGGTGCATCTAGAGCGTGGCTTAGGAATCGGCGTCTGTAGTCTGCTTAGGTCGCACTTTTGGTCAAATATTGAGTGAAGAACACCAAAGGTTTGTTTCAAATTCTCGGTATGTTCATGGGTTTTCCTGCGTGAGTCATGGCTTGTGAAGTCTGTGCTTTTGTGAAGGTTTTCTATAGGGGTTGGTTTCATGCAACCTGCCACAATCCTGCACGTTTCATTCAAGCTAATGTTGACCTTTCTTGCGTGGGCAGATCTTCACTATACTGGGCAGGCATATTCGGCATTTGAGAAAAACAGAGCTTGAGCAGAAGTTCTTACCACGGTAGGTTTGGCACCCTATTTCCTATTTGTCAGCTTGATAAGGGTGTTTCGTGATTCTACTTTTTTGAGTGGTTCTTGAGAAATAATATTTGGAGGTCAGTGTTCTGCCCAGCACGACGCCAAGACAGGCAGGCATTTCTGTGCGTTCTAGTTGGTTCTAGTGGTGTCCTGTCCCAAGTGACATTAAGCCTGCGGTTTGTCTGTCACAAATTCAGGTAGGATGCACTTACTTGAGTTTTGGCAAGGCTGGGCGTTAGAGAATTCTTTTTGACATTATATTTATAGCGGTTTCTAGTTTCTCCTCGATGTCTTCAAACTTTCTTACTAACTAACTCTTTCTACTATCTCGTAGTGCTATGTCGTCTGCATATTCAAAAGTTTTAGTATTATCTAGAGTTGGTTGGTCGCTTTTGTATATGTCAAAAAGAATTGGCGCCAGGGCACTCCTTTGCCCTCGCCCATTCTAGCCCACGAGTGTTACAAAAACTCTCTGTTATGGAGCAGCGATTCAATTATCTTGATTCGATGGTAACCTTTCAGGGTATCGTAGTCTAACCTAACATTTGGTGGTTTACTGTCATAGCGGAATTTGGGACTACCAGCACCAGCCAAGTAATGTGTTTATTCTCAAACCCTTCCTCGATATATTCTGTCAAAGTCGGGATTTGACTCAGCAGCTCTCTTTATTCTGTTGAGGACCAGTCTCTCATAAAGCTTAAACAGAAGGCAAAGAATAGATATGGGTCGCATTATCCGAGTTTGACTTCCTCCTAATTTTTGGAATTTGAAAGTATTTGCGACATATGTTGAAAAGTTCCAGTATCCAATTCCTGGCTCCAGGACCAAAGTTCTTGATCTGCTTCACGCAGATAGCATCAAATCCAGCGGCTTTTCCATTCTTTAAAGTGTTTATACCATTGTTCAGTTCTGCCATGGTAAATTGTTTCTGAATGTTGGAGTTTGGTTTGGAGCTGAACTTACAGTTTAGAAGAAGCTGGTTGGCCACCTGATTTGGTGCTACACTGGTAGAGACCTTGCTTAGTTTTGGGTCCAGTTTCTTAATCAGATTTCAAACTATTTTGCTACCGTGAGACATGCCCATTCTTTCTAGGGTTTGTATCCATTGCTTCTCTTGTGCCTCGCCTGCAGGTGTTTTGAATTAGTGTGTAGTTATTCTATACATAATCCAATGCCACAAAATTGGTCTTGGTAGGCAGAGAAAAAAATCCCTAATGGCAAACTTGTTCCTGTGCGCTTGCTACTTGGAAGAGTTCTGAGGGGCATCGCATGGGCTTCGATTACATGCATTTTTTGTTTTATTTAAGTTTCTTGTTCAGTTCGCTCAAATCTTTCGAAATTTTAATGTACGTTCCTGAATCTGAAACGAGTTACATCTCCTCCAGTAATCAACATTTTGGAACTCATATTTTTACTATAAATAATTTTGAAATTCTCTTTTTGTAAGTCTTCTGTTGTAATTATACAGGATAATGCCAAGCCACAGCAAAAAACAGCCAGAAAAAGCGTTAATCCACGGATAACAATAACAATATTTTAGCGCGTTGTGTTTGGAATTCCGCATGCATCTTAGGATCCTCAGACGTTTTTCCTTTCGCAGAAATTTTAGGGGAAAAACCTTAAAAAAGCAGACATTCGGACGCCGACAGGATTATATGGGGATATATCAATAGAAATAAAAGAGAGCGACGGTGGTATAATTTAAAATCCATTTTCTTTATTTAATCGCCCCGAGGGAGGTGATTCGGTGGCAGTAAACGTAACAGAGGCGATAATAGGCGTAAATCTCGGCACAGCTCGAGGGGAAGATAATAAAAAGAAATATAGACTTGTCGTGACTTGGGGAGCGCGATTTAGTCTTTAGCCGTACAGATTATCTAAATTGGTCATTCTAAAAAATTCACCACAAGCAGATAAATAAATGGGCGATTTATGACTTTATTCGGATCTGTGTCAGATATTTTTCACATTGTCACTGATTACTGTCAATTCCAGGATCAGGATTTTACTATCTAACATGGCACTTATTTAAGGACCACGTAATACCTATACTCAACAGTGACATTAGAAGTCTTACACCATTCATCATCAATCATCATTTGTTTAACTTAATTCTTTTGACAATGTGATAGTTTTACATCAGAAATGAAATGTGTTTGGCGATTCCGTAGCTTGAGTACACTCCTGTACACGTCTAGACATCGACAAAATGGGATGGTCGATATCTGCTTGTGGCACCTCGTTCCAAGCAACTTGAACTTCGTTGATTAACTGCGCCAAAGTTTGTGGAGGATGGTGCAAAGTGGTCAGTCTCCTCCCTATGATATCCCACACCTGTTCGATGGGGTTTAGATCCGGGGAAACGGATGGCCACAGCAAAACATTAACGCTTACTTCTTGGAGAAAGTCTATAATTCGATGAGCAATATGGGGACGTGCATTGTGTTCCTGAAAAAGGACGTGTGGACGTGTTTGTAGGGCATCGTCAACAACACACGCAGCTGTCATACTGCCTCGAATAAACAGAAGTGGTGATCGGCTACCATAAGCAATAGCCTCCAAACCATTTCTCCAACAGTCCTGTGTACATGCCTCTCAACAACAAACCCAATATCGTGTCGCTCTCCACGCCAGCGGCTTACCCTTCTACCAGTGGCGTAGCCAGAATTTTGGTTTGGGAGGGGCCCAAAAGGGTTGAAGAACTAAAAAAGGAACGAAAGTTTTGAAAAAGTATATTTAACATTTTTAAATTATCCAAATTATGACAGTTGTCACAGTTGATAATAAATAGTTAATAACTAACTACTCACTTTTATTTAAAGAAAAAAAAATAAAACCAAATATTCTAAGACTTGAAATAATAATAATTATACTAAAAAGTTTAGTCGCCTCTTACTTTTTGTAGCAAACATGTTCAAAACAACATCATGGTCAATTTTTAAATTTCGATGAATCGACAATAACGCTACACCTGTTAAACGATCCTCAGTGATTTTATTTCGTAGGTATGTTTTAAGTCGTTTCATTGTTGAAAAGCTTCTCTCAACTGATGCCGTTGAAACAGGTTACTTCTTTTGAAAAATAAGTTGTATAACTCGCAACAAACATTTATTTTCAATACAACAAATAATGCTCTAACAGTTACAGAGACCTATAACAACCGACTACCAAGAACCTGTTTGCCACTGCGCCTGTCAGATGTAGGGTGAGTGTGCACTGTGCAGTGTTGCAATAGATACTTATTTCTCTCAGATCTATTAATATTTATCGTTTCTACTGAAAAAGTTTATTTTAATATTTTTCAATAAAATTCGATTTGTGGATATAGTACAATTTCGGAGGGGGGGGGGAGGCTCGGGCCCTCCCCTTGGCTACGCCACTGCCTTCTACGGCAGACCTGCATACCTAGACAGAATCGCGATTCGTCGTTGAAGACGACATTATGCCATTCTGCTTCCCTACTGCCGTTCTCTGCACTAGTTCAAGCGCTGACGACACTGGTCCGCAGTCAAAGGTTGCACTAACCGTGGAGAGTATGAAAATGCTCCAAATGCTCGAATACGGGGATATAGTGTACGCATAGTAGCAGGTTACCTTCTTCTCAAAACCATTGGTCAGCGATTTGACGCGTTGTAGCAAAACGGTCTCCTAGAGCTACTTGTCTGAAGCGCCCATTTTGACGTTCTATGGTACGCCTCGGTTGGTCAGTTGTTCTTCTTCGTGTTCCTCACCATTTTTTTGTCTACACGCGCATTACCGTCATTGCAGTACAATTAACACCACTGCCAATTTCGCGGAGACCAAACCAACATCTCGATAGGCAACAATTCTACTCCTGCCAAAGTCGCTGATAACGTTGACGTCCTCGAACTCTAGGCACACTTGTAGACAGACACGTAATAACTAAGCTTTTCTATATTAGTTAGCTCCCATGAACTTGAATTTCTTCGAAAAAAAGAGGTTTTGTTTTCTTTAAATATACATAGTCATTTTGATGCCAAAAAATCAAGTCGAACAAATCATTCCTTCTGGGTGTAACACTTCTAATGGCGCTGAGTATATATTTGATTGCTACGCTAATATTACAATTAACTCTATTTACGCATACCGTTTCAGATAGAGGGAATACCAGTGAGTAAAGGAAGTGTGTAACGAGTTTAATTTCGCGGAGCTTAACGCGCATCACAGGTTGCGTGTCTACCGACATAAACGTCGACGAAAGTAAAAACTCTATCGCCCCTTCATTGGAACGAAAACTCGATGCGATAAAATCTAATTTTACACGATGTAGGTTGGCGCGAGCGGTGTCAATTCCCGCACGGGTTATTTTCGTTTACGGCATAACGTTCGGCGTCGCGGTGCAGCACGATGGTATTATATATACATACCTCCGCTGCGTCATTTCGCACGAAGTAGTTACAGAAAATATTGTTTAAAATAAATGACAAAGTAGGAAGTTGTATACGCAGTAGTTACGTCTGTGTTTGTGCATTCGCGTAAGGTATACCGATGTGCTATGAGGTATCATATTTGTGCGGTGATATGTCATTCGTGTTTATGAGCTACATAAATATGTATATTTATAGAGCTATGTTACTAGAACCGCCAATAATATCTGCATATTTCAAATATATATATTACTCAGTGTGAAGTACTGAGTTACTGCAGATGCATGTCTAGATTTAATTTTTGTTTATGCCCCTTTTTCCTTGCTTGTGGCAACATCTACCTAGGCGGCCAATAGTTAAGACTCTGACATTATACAGCCATAATCACTGCAAAGACAACGGTTATAACACGCAGTGCATTGCCCGTTTTCCCTATGTTCGCCGTAACCAATACTAAATATGTTGCACGGAACGTATCACTTGCCTGGCGGCGAGTAAAAACGCACTGCGTAGTAAGTATGCCACCCGCAAAGGTTCAGAGGTTAGTTTGCCCGTGTATCACTGGTGCTGCAAAAAGCGCGCCAACAGCTGCTATGGGGACCATGCTAAACCTGCTCTCCTTGGACATTTACATAAGAGGGAGGCAAGAATATAGCATAGACTGAAATGCGGTAGAAACTGGAGAACCCAGAATACTTCGGGGCATGCCAGAATAACCACTGAGAAACAAACCCTATTTTTGAAATGGGCTGTGATGCAATGATTTCCAAACTCTCATTTGATAAACCATTCAAGGCTGTCCTAGAGAGGAGTGGAGTGAAAAGCAGAAACCTGGATTTCGCACCCAGATCTGGTACGCAGACGGGTCAAAGACAACGACAGGTTCTGAGGCTGGTATATATGGGGAAACCCTAAATCATGAAGAACACATGATATTAGGGCAATATACCACCGTGCAACAAACGGAAATACTAGCAATAGAGATATGTGCCCGAAAGGCATTGGATAAACAACCAAAAGGTCAGCTGATACATACCCTATCGGATAGTCAGGCGGCCATAAAAATTCTAGTAGCCTATCAGATAACCTCAAAGCTAGCTTGGGACAACCTGGAAAACTTAAAAATTCTGGCAAAACACAACAAAGTCACTTTGGTGTGGGTGCGGGAGCATAAGGGCATACCAGGCAATGAAGTCGCAAACAAGCTCGCAAGAGGCTCTGCAACTGAATTCACTGGACCAGAACCGGGCCTGGCGATTACTACGACTGCAATACGTGGTGTAGTAACTGAGTGAATTACAAAAGCACACCACGTACACTGGACCAACGTTCAAAGGTACTTACACAGCAAACGGATGATAAAGCAGCCATCCCAGAAGTTTGAATGAGCTGGCTCTTAACCGAGTATAGCTTAGAACAGTGACGAGTCTGTTAACAGGACACGGTTGTCCAAGAGAATATCTGCAAAGAATTGGAATCTTTAAAGATGAACCTATTTGCAGAATATGCAACATGGAGGAAACAGCCTACCACATTGTATTTGAATGCGCTGCATTGGTACAACGGAGACAGTCATTTTTGGAACAAACTAACCAACCAATAGGTCTACCCGAAAGAGGCTGTTAAACCTAGTAAAGAGGACAAACCTGTTTATGTAAATAAATTCACTAGGTACGGAATAATACAATAGGCATTAGGCCGCGGTGTTAAGGGGATGACGCAAAAACTGATCCGTACCCAGTGTGCAAATCACATCAATCAAATCAATGCCAGCCGTCAGCTGAGGACAGTGACGTATCCACTAACAGGACACAGCTGTCTAAGAGGTCATCTGCATAAGATGGGGATTTACAAAGATGAACCCTTATGTAGACTCTGCAATGAGGAGGAAGAAACAGCCTCCCACATTCTCTTCGAATGCGCAGCACTAAGCCAACGAAGGTTTGTTATGCAAAGCGCATTGGAACCACCGTTGGAGGAAGATTTATCATACAGGCTCCTAAACCTAATCAAGGGAACTAACCTGTTTGGGTAAAACAAAATCAAAGAAGGAATAGTACAATAGGCCTTGCAGGCCGCACTGTTAGGGATGCTCAAAGATCGTCCTAAGTTGATCAAAATCAATGAATCTTAGAACTTGTAGAATCTTAGAACAGTGATGAGTCTGCTAACAGGACATGGCCATCTAAGGAAATATCTGCATAGAATTGGCAGCTCTAAAGATGCACCTGTTTGCAGACTATGCAATGTAAAGGAAAAGACAGCCTACCATATTGTATTTGAATGTGCTGCTATGGAACAACGGATACTGTAATTGCTAGTACCAACTAATCTACTTACAGGTCTACTGTAAAGAAATTTATTTATTTATTTAAGCAGCGGTGTTAAAAGGCTGAAGTAAATACCTACGGGTCAGGTAAAGGTGTTCAATCAATCAATCAATCATTATACGAGGTGATATCTTATGAAGTTTCAGCCTACGCGATGGCAGACCCAAGAGCACTCGCCAGGAAACCACTCCTACGTGTCTTGCGGAATCCTAGAACTAGACGAAAACATCATCTAGCCAAGCATATATCTTTTAATAGCCTTTAACAGACAATTTCCTTCTTCCCTGTAGACATCTAACGTCTAGGGTTAATGTGGATATTTTATATAGACTACCATGGTCAGAGCCAGACGAAATTGATCTATTCCTATTGGTTTCTTTTTTGTGGATGATACAGTTTGGCATGCTTATGTCAAACATTTTAAGAGCAAATCTAGGAAATCATGATATTTTACTGAAGCTAGCTCTGCATCATGCTTAAATAGAAACAATCCAGTAGTAATTTTCTGACCTTCTCCGCAAATTTGGAATCTCAGGGCGAAAGACTCTCGAGTAATAGCTGACTCGAACTGGTATACAGACGGCTCCAAAACGGAATAAGGCGCAGGAGATGGCATATACATACATGGAAATGGCTTTTTAATACGCTTTAGCAAGGACACGACGGTGTTCCAAGGTGAGGTTGTAGCAATTTATCACTGTGTTAGTAGAAAGATGAATCGATCTAGGTAAAAACGTCACTATTCAAGTAACACTTGAACCACAAAGTGATTAGTTCAGCAAGTGTTGGGCGAGCTGGTTTGGGACTGAAAGCGCCTTAAATGAGGTGGGTTCCCAAAGAAAAGTAACATTGACGGGGATTACCAGCAACAAAAGCGTGAATAGAAATGAGGCAGCAAACGATCTGGTTAGACAAGGGTCGTCGAGGTTATCGTTGGGGCTAGACCTTCCTTCTGCACCACCAAATCACAAATCAGAAAATCCACCAACGAATGGATACATAAAAAGCTCAGGAAATGCTGGCTAATATCTCCAGGACAAAGACTGGCAAAAGAATTCCTAAGGAACAGAGACCCGAATTTATTAGAGACCTACTGAGTAGAGACAGGAAGGCTGTCAAAATGATAGTAGGTCTTCTAACCGGTCATTGTAGACTAAAGAGGTGTTATGTATAACATAGACTTAGCAGAGGATGCTAGTGAGGATCAGTGAAAACCTGCAGAATGCAACAAGATATGGTACAACAATCATTCTTCTAGTACAACTTCGGATACAGACACTCTACTTATCAGTTTTCTGAAAGTGAATTATTAGTCATATGAATATTGAAGTTGTAGCCAAATACCTGAGTAGATTAAATTGTGGTTAAGGTAGCCATACGGATCTCTTTCACTGTGACCTTTCCAGATCTATTGTAATCCCCTTTAATCCTTGCATACTCTGCGGATAGCATCCTCCGCTAAGCCTATCTTCCAAAGAAAATACAAACAATGATGTACATTCCCTTCTATTCATTAGCTTAATCTTTACATTTCGCTTTCTATAACCACTACCTACTTCCAAACTACAACAGCTACATATGTAACAAGTTGTTCGTTAAAAGTCACGTTGGTTTTGCGGTGGGAACTTCGCAAAGTAAACGCGATGATCGCATAAACTCATTCCATCCCGTAACCCCACTAACCTTTAAAACGAATACGTGTCGTTACATCGGGCTACTGATTTCGATGGACAAATCCTTCCCGTCTGCAGCTGCCTAACGGGAATTATCGAAGTTCGGTCGCCGGTCCGTTGATTAAAATAAGTGAATTATTGGCGAAATGAGTTCAGTGTAGTGCAGATATGAGCCGCACGTACTTCAACAAACGATGTCGGCGATGGGCGACGACAAATTGGCAGGGAAACATTGCTTGCAAAACTCCGACGCGAAACTCGACGAAAGTTCGCTGCACTAATTGATTAATGTGAACCGGAGGATAGGTAGAAGCCCCGGCAAAAACAGCAAGTTCGTTTAGAGTAGACATCTATCTTTAATTAGATCTGCGGAAGGTTGCTAGGAGGCAGAATTTTAGCGTGTATTTGTTTGTAGTATGCTGTTGGGGAGTCACGTTGACGAATTATGATTTCGTAGTTTTAATTTTAATTTGCTCCTCTAATGTGGGATTTCCTTGGTTACGCTTTCAATAACGTTAACTACGGTGAATAAGGATTAAATAACATTGAGGGTTGAAATGTATATTACAGTGGCTTCAGATTTAATTGGAGGAAATGAGTGATTTTTTACAACCCAACGAAGCATACAATTGTACCCAACATGACTTCCTAAAGATGCTGTGTCTTTAAAGTGTAGTATGAGTCGTATTAGTTGCTCTCAAATTTGTTCCATCTTCATACCAAACTACATAGTAAGTTTTGATAAAGAAACTGAATTTAATTGGTGGCAAAATCTAAATACAAATTCACCAATTCAGTATCCAAAGCTGTCAACCCTTAGTCAGGGGAGGTAGGATGTGAAGATTATGGTAACTAAACATGTAAACCACGCTGGAGGCGAAAACTGTTCATAATTTTGGATGGCGAGTTGAAGAAGCATTAGATCTGCTGCATTTTCGAGCAATATGTAGGCAATAATAGCCCGATATCCACTTATCAATCTTTTCAATGACATGGATTTAAAGCAGACGTTTAAGTGCCTTGATCACAAAATTAAGATACCAGCTGATGTTTTCCATAAATTAGAGTCCTTATCCTATTTAATGGATTAGTCACGGAAGGAATTTTGCTCTTCTGTTACTTCTTGATGATGAAGATCTAAAGTATTTTGCAACACTGTTCCAAAGATTCCATTAATTTTCGTTTGATCTGCCAATGGAATCGTTCCAAAGTGTTCCATAAAAGATCTTAAACAGACGGTTAAATAT
The DNA here is from genome assembly GCA_004785975.1 of Popillia japonica. Lineage (NCBI taxonomy): Eukaryota > Metazoa > Arthropoda > Insecta > Coleoptera > Scarabaeidae > Popillia > Popillia japonica. The sequence goes on from SMLS01069646.1 coordinate 16,914, forward strand.
GAAATCAGTTGGACAATGAAGGTTGGCACATTCCCCTGTAGACTTTGTCAATTGGTCCTCTGCAGTTTCTGATATTCCAACAAATTTTCTTTGTAAAATCATCACCAGTGATTAAGATATTGCACAGTAATTTACAATTTTTCACAATACACAGATGAGCTAGTTAATGAGAAGAAACAAGGGGCATGCATTCAATCATCCACCCATAGGAACGAAGCTTTCGTTAGCAGTTCTTGTATTTTTGGAACATTAGGGTGTTGTGCCAAATAGAAGCACCATACAGCAATAGTATTGATCTCTTTCCTCTAGCTGGATCTTCTAGGGTGGGCATAATTCTCGCCAGGTGTGCAGCATTAACTACTACATTGGCCATGTGCTTCTTAAACATTCCTCGGGCGTCCATAATTATACCCAGATATTTCACCAATCCGTTGGGGCTAATTATTTCTCCCCCATACTGAACCGGATCGTGTCTCTATTTTTGTTCTTTCTCAGAATGACCACCTCTGTTTTGTCTGGCGCCAGACTCAGTTTGTGTCCGTGCATCCAATTATTATCTTGCGGAGGCACTCATTAGTGTTTGTCATAAGCATGTCGCAACCTGCAGCTACGAGTATAGCGCTAGGTCGTCGGCAAATGCCACAGTTGCAGCATCTATCATGAGCTCGACACCAGGAGTATCATTATACATATTCCAGAGCGCTGGTCCAAATACAAGGTCATGGGGGAATCCCGCTCCAACTGGAATCGCCTTGCAGCTTCCCACCTGGATCCTTCTATTTTTCAGATAACTTGAGATGAAATTAAGCAGGCGAGGTTGGAGATTCTTTTGTCTCGTAGTTTCTGCATTATCAACCCATGGGAAACCGTGCTGAATGCCTTCCTTACGTCAATTCTCACCAGCCCACACCACGTCTCATTAACTGTCTCCATCACAGTTTGAAGTGCTGGAATCGTGGACCTGCTTGCCCGGAATCTGAACTGATGCGGATAGAAACCATCTATTCTGCGCATTTCTTCCATCAACCGGTTTCTGATATGAGCTTCGAATAACTTACTCAGCGCATTAAGCATATACGGAGGTCTGAACGAACTTGCCAGCTCCGCTGGCTTTCCTCCGTTCAGAATCAGAATATCTCTGGCCCTCTTCCACTCCTCCTGGAATTCCTGCTATGCTAGCGGTTTAATAATAATAATAATAATAATAATTCATGCCTTAGCATCCCCCAACAGCTTGCGCCAATTACAGGGGGCATTGGCTGGCCATCAGTTATTATTACGCCTGCGGCTGTAGACCGACTTAAGATGTTATCTTTCCGCATTTGCCGTAGAATTTGGAAAACTACAGAAAACCAAATTCAGAAAGAACGCACCGGATCCGAACCCGGTACCACCAGACTGTGAGGCGAGCGCACTAGGCACTGCGCTACACAGCCGCTTTATTGAAGACCTCCAGTATACAACCAGGTGCAATGCTCATAACCTCTTGATCAGATGGGATCCTATCCTATCCTACTAGCATTCATACTGCCCGCCGCCATTCTTAATTAGTCTTCGTTGTGGAGGTTGGCGTACGGTTCGATATTCTCGTCCACCCAAGTGTCAATATTATAAGAAATATTCTCAGTAAAATTTAAATTCTTATCTTTATCAATTCCTATTTCTTCTTCTCACAAACACAAACGCAAACACGCATTAACACCCAGCATAATAGCGAACGACGCAAAAAGCAACAGCATATTCCATTAAAGTAGTTTCTTTTCTCCTCTACATACAAGATTCTGTTTAAACAATAAAAACAGCAACCCAGTAAGAATCCCGAGGCCATGCGTATGTGTAGGTAAGAGCTTACACGTACGCGTGTAACACTTGGCCACTTCAAACTTAGCTCTGTAGGACCATCATCGAGGATGCCTGTAGATGTCTGGATCGCCCTTCATCCATTCCATATCAGCTACACAATAAGTACTTGATTCTAATGTTCCCCAGTATACAGACGTCGTACAGTGAAGAGACTACTTTATAACACGAGGGTTGCGCTCCTCCACTTAGCCTTCTTTACGCTCACACCCTCCCCCAGCCATCATCGAAGTAGGCTCCTGTTTTCGTTTTTCTCTCCTTTCTTTCTCCGGTTCCGGCTTCTCGCCAGACCGTTCTCACATTCAACGCACAATGGTGTGATATTTTAGCGTCGTTTTGCGCGACGGGTTTCCGCCTTTGCTGCAAATAGGAGGGATTTTTCTTAGACTATTAACGGACGTACGCGGATGAATGTATCGGATATCTTTACACAATTGCGTCATTAGTTATTTCCGGAAAAGTTTATCGCGTTATATTCACTCGAGCGCGTAAAGCTTGGGTTTCAATGCAAGAACGGTTTATCTGTTCCACTTGGCGATGGTATTAAGAGTGTATTTATTCGAAGGGTATGAAATGCAATGTTGGGATAAGACGGGAAGACGTAGAGATATCAATGGAGAGAGTAAGTCAAATCCGCAGGAAAGTGTTTTTTAGATTATCGCAAATAATCATGCTGTCGAATATGGTAAGCAGTAAGAGTTCTGCTAGGGTAGCGGCTTAATAACGCTGCACTACGGATTTATTTGGTTTTGAATATCGCCATTGTCGTAGCATTACCACATTCCTATTTTTCTTTGGAATAAAGTCAAAATACTGTTTTGTACAACGCTCCCATCAGTTTAAAATGTATGGTTAGTAATCAAGTTGGTGGAAATGTAAAATAGTTATCTGCTATAATGGTGCGTCAAGATATATCTAATGATTTTAATGAAGTATGGGACCACAGATACAGATATGCTAGTTAGCAAGTGCTATCAAGTTGCTTCTTTGAGTTTTGTGCGTAATATCTTCCGCTTCTGCCAAGATGCTCTACTCTGCAATAATTTAATATTCAATAAGTGCATTTTATTTCAATATCCATGAAGATATCCAAAGTAAACATCAACCTAAGACCCAGGACCTTGGACATAAGTGTTCTAAGAAAACGATCCAAACCAAGTAGCACTGAATATAAACACTAAGTGGGCTGCGAAGGCCGTCTTATTTCTCCAAAGTCGGATTTTCCGGCTCCTTAAACCTTCTTAACTTAAGTTTTGCGGTTTCTTCTGCTGCGGGTTTCAGCAGTCAGTCGTGGTTTTTAGAGTATTTAATTATTATTAATTTAAGTGGTTTTAACTGTCTGAATTGCCTGTAGGAAGTCGGGCACTGTATAGAAGCACTTTTCTAATAGATATTTCTTTACTTATGTCCTGAAACTTGGACACACTTTTTCTGTCCACGAAGCGGGAAGTTTAATTAGCAATTCCAAGTGCCTACTTTTCGGTGCAGTAGTTGCCAGCCTATAGTACGGGAGAGGTACTGGTTGTTTAGATCGTAACTGAAAAGGCGTGTCCTCTCCCTTCCTTTTTAGGGATGACAGTTGCAGCCTTGCATAAATGAGCTGTGTACGTTGATGTTAGCGACATTATTTTATTTTTTATAAATAACTATCTGCAGTGTGTTTTCTGCAACACTTCCTCAATTGCGCGCAAAGCTTTTTTCTGCAATACAAAAATACCATTTGCATGTGCAGATTCTCCCCATAATTGTATGCTGTAGGTCATTCTAGAGTGGAAAAGTGCATGATATGCTACTATTGCTGTTTCTTTGTTCATGATTGAGCGATTTCTTCGGATGGCATAGAGTACAGAGGAGGGCTTTTTAGAAAAGGCATCGATTTCATCTCTCCAAGTTAATCTGGTGTCCAGGATTGTTTCTAGAAGTTTTGCTGATTCGGCACTCTTAGGGGTGTTATTTCGCTTAGATGTAAAAACTAATTCGGTGGTCTTTTCTTCATTAAGAAGAAGTTTATTTGACCCAAACCATGCGTTTGCTTCTGACAGCATCGCATGACCTCTTTCTTCCAGTTGTTGATCATTTGAACCTCTGCACAAGAGTGTCGTGTCGTCAGCATATTGCACCACCTGACCCGAAATACACTGTGGTAAATCGTTGACTAAGAGAGAAAATATCAAGTGCCCCAAGAGCGATCCCTGAGCCACTCCATGTTTGATGGTCCTAGGTGTGCTTAGTGCCCCATTCAGATACGCCATCTGTTTACGTTTCTCGAAATAGGAGCGTAGCAGTTATGAGATGTGGCCACGGATCCCATAGTGTTCTATTTTTTTAAGAGAATATCACACTGTACTCAATCAAACGCCTTAGATAGATCGCACATCAGCATCATACTATTAGTCCGTCCTCTAGAGAGTCCCAAACAAAGTTTAAGACAGACATAATAGCGTCCACTGTAGATCGACCCGTGCGGAAACCAAATTTGTTGTGGGCAAGTATATTATTTTTTTCGAGGAAGCATACAAGCCGTGATAGGAGCAGCTTCTAGAAGTTTTGAAAGTATGGGTAGGATTTAAATAGGCCTATAGTTACTGGAATTTTTAGGATCACCGGATTTCTATACGGGTACAACTTTTGATATTTTCATATTGTTAGGTAGTGGTCCTTGTTGAAAGCATGCATTTATGAGGTCGGTAAGAGGTTCGAGCAGATAATCTGAACATTTCTTCATCATCTTTGTATTCATTCCCTATACATCGCCCTAGGCTCCAGAAAGAAGGACCGATTGCTTTGTTGGGTTGTGTTTGTATATTTTGATTGAGTGGTAGAATGGTTGAGTCTTTTTAGGAGATTGCCCGCCATTGTGCAAAAATATTTGTTTAGGTCGTTTGGACTTGGCATTTCTTTAGGATTTTTTTCTTTTTTAATTACGTTCCATATCCATTTCTGTACGTAGGTATATATGGAATTTAAATAATTACTTCGTTTATGTTCTCTTAATTTTTTCAGATAGAATTCTTTGTAATTGTTGATATGTATCTACATATTTATGTATTATGTATATATTTAATACAATTGGTTTTTATCACTTGATCATTCTTTTGTCACTTTTTGTTGTATGCCTTTCATTGTATTAGAATTTTAGAAAGATTTTCTTTGTCTTATCCACAATGAGTCTTCCAGTTAGTAGAGTTTTAGTATTCTTATACAGTTTTGTTTTACAGATACCTATAATCTTATCTCCTGGTAGAATATGTGACGGGTGCCTCATGACTGCATTTCGAAATCCAGGGAGCACGTTACTTAGAGTAAATACATACATATATTGATATATCCCACTAGAGGTCTTTCGAGATACCCTTCAACTTACAAGGAAAGGTTACCGGGCGTCAAATACAGATCTTAATGAAACTCTGTAGGTAAGTAGAGTATGTTGAGAATTGAAAATAAAAAAAAA
>SMLS01069647.1:0-33825 GCA_004785975.1 Popillia japonica
AACTTCAATAAAAGACATAAAACCTTAATACCAGGACGAGAACAATGGAAAGACGGCTCTTCTGTCAAAACTACACTGTACTGGTACAGACGACTCGAACACCGAACAAGATCTAGGAGACTAGGGAATATTCGTGCTTAAACCAAGAACTGAAGTTTTTCACGCGGAAACAGTTGCTATCCACCACTGTTTCAGAGAAATACTAAAACAAGAAACAGGACATCGAACCCATTCATCAGATCTATACTATCATATGTAACCACGAAAGGAAAAGTAGCTGAAACTATTGGGAAATGGTCGGCGGACAGGGCTCTAGAATGGTAGAAAAAATCCCCATCACAGGGACAGACTAAGAAATTCATTAAAGAAGATCTTCTGAACAAAGACAAGAGAACTGTCAAGTTAATTGTAGGTCTACCAACAGGACACTGTAGACTCAACAAACATATGAGCAATCTTAGTATAACGAAAAATGCTATGTGCATAATCTGTCAGATAGAACAGAATTAGCTGGCAGCACATTATTTCTCAATGCGACTGACTAGTCAGACTGATGCTTACCGAATTTTGACCGGTACAACAAATACGCAAAATACAATAATCCAATAACTCGACCAGCCCTTAATAATGTAAGTGGCAACTTCAGGAGCAAAAAATGAGTAGTAGAGACATTATTTCCTCTTTGACTTGCAACAAAAATACACTATTAGCATAAATAACGTTTGCCGAGGAAGCCCTCATCGTAAAACGTCAGTACCAACTTTGAGAGCTTTTTGGAAAGGGCTTTTCGGTCTGGCTTACTGACATCGTAAATATAAAAAGGCAATATTTACTGAAGATAATGAAGTCAGCAATCCGCTCGTGTCTAGTAAGGCAATTTCGACATAGCATTGACACAATCACTAACACGAGAAATGATATAGAAAATATAAGCTTCATCAAATTACGACAAATAAATTTTGAAGAGATTTATATATTGTAAATGGCTGCTTTTATCATAACGTCAAGAACAAAATTTTCTAGGTGACCTACTTTTCACAAATGAAGAATAAGTTCGCACTACTATAATACAAATAAAAATAATGAATATTTTGCGAAAACTAAACACGGCCATGAATATTCACCATCAGTACTACCAATCTCAAATAACGAAAGAAACAAAATGCCTAAAAACACTAATTTTTCTAGTGCGACCTACTACATATCGTCTTATTTATAACTGAACAAAATTGTAATCTGAAACAGCGCAGAGGAGACGATAGACGTCGCTGCGGGGGCAGCGAAAGACGTAGTAGTGTGCGGGGGGACAGCGGGTGCTGAAAGCAAAGTAAGAGACGACGATGGACTGGAGGATTGATCGCGACCTGAGGCGCACAGCTTGATTGCTTTCTTATAAACCCGTCAACATTTATACGATGCTAAAGGCTTGCGTAAACAACAGTTTATTGTACGTCCAGCGGCTACAGTGCTTTAGTCTTTCACTTGTCGTCCAAGTTGCATTAAAGTCGAATTTTACCCCAAACGAGCAACACCAGAACAAATCAAAAATGCAATTTTATCGCGACATCGTAAACGCAGAACACGTAAAAAGTGGAAGAACTTTGAAAGTTCACGGTGATAGAAAATTATGTCACTTACCGCAACCAGTGCCGCTTAGTAATTGGGGTGTAACAGCAGATGGCGTCGTATTGATCCGCTATCCATATGATTAAGATGATGTAGAAAGCGGTCGTGGTATCGTTGAAGAATTCTGACATTATTGCTTCCATGCCTGTAACAAGAGTAACGTTTATATTACAGTTGCAAGTATAAGAGCAATTTCTTGTCCTTATACATTAGTACATATATAAATTTACTTTCAGGTAATCATATTACAGAACAAATATTTAATCAAATAGAATAGAATCAAAACTTGTTTTCCAACTGAGGGCATCACAATAACTACAAATATAAAAACAATTTGTATTTAAACTTCCTTGACCAATTGCTGCATTATATATACTCAGTGACATTAGAAGCGGTACGCCTAGAAGGAGTAGTTTGTTCAACTTGATTTTTTGGCATAAAAATAACTATATTTAAAGCATTTGCGAAAAAAAGAATTCTCTTATTTTTCTACGAAGAGATTCATGTTCATGAGAGCTGACTAATATAGAACAGTTTAGTTATTGTCTCTCCATCTACAAGTTTAAAGTGTAAAAATATGCCTAGAGTTCGAAAACGTCAAAATTATCTGTTAGTGCCTTAGAAGAATTGTTGCCTATTGATATGTTGGTGTGCCCTATCGCGAAATTTGCCATCGTGTTAATTGTACTGCAATGACGGTAATGCGTGTGTGGACAGAAGAAGGTATAGGAACACGAAAAAGATCAACTGGTCAACCGAGGCGTACCACAGAGTGTGAAGATAAGCGTTTCAGACAACTAGATCTACGAGACCATTTTGCTACAACGCGTCAAATCACTGACCAATGGTTTATAGAAGAAGTTACTATGCGTACCCCATATCGCTACATTGGAGCTTTTGGACTCTTTTCATACCCTACACGATTAGTGCTTCCTTTGACTGCGGACCACTATCGTCAACGCTTAAAGTTGTACAGAGAACAGCAGCATTGGGAAGCAGAATCGTATAATGTCATCTTCAGCAACAACTCGGGATTCTATCTAGGTATGCCAATGGCCGTAGAAGGGTGGAGAGCGATGCGATATTGGGTTTGCTGTTGAGAGGCACTTACACGGGACTGTTAGAGTAATGATTTGGGGGGCTATTACTTATGGTAGCCAATCACCACCTCTGTTTACTCGAGGCGATATGGCCGTTGCCCGTTATGTTGATGATGTCCTACAAACCACTTTACTATCTTATCTAGATAGCTGTCCACACGTCCTTTTTCAGCAAGGCAATGCACGTACCTAAATTGCTCGTCGAACCATAGGCTTTCTCCAAGAAGGGGGCGTTAATGTTTTGACGTAAGCCCGTTCCCCGGATTTAAACCCCATCGAAAATGTGTGGGATAACATGGGGAGCAGACTGTCCAGTTTGCACCATCCTACACAAACTTTGGCGGAGTTGATCAACGAAGTTCAAATTTCTTGTAACGAGGTACCACAAACAGATATCGAGCTTCTCATTTTGTGGATGCCTAGACATGTACAGGAGTGTACTCAGCTACGGGGCAGCCAAACACATTATTAATTTTTCCATGTTACATGTTAATAAAATTGATTGCAAATGTTATCGTTTCATGTATGATGTAAAATTATCACATTGCCAAGAAATCAAGTTAAACAAATGATTCCTTCTGGGTGTAACACTTATAATGTCACTGAGTATATTTATATTTACTACCAACTATTTCTTCTAACGCAAAGAGCAATGTTGTATCGCAATAAACGATATTAGTTGACTTCATGATCGATGACTATATACGCAAATACAAACACGAATATAAATAATCTGATTGCGCCACAATTAGATAAGACGCACAGCAAGTACGGTTCGTCACAGTATTACTGATGAATTGGAGATCAAAACGAACTACGTGAAAGTAGTTCCTAAAATCCTTGTATCAATCCTTGTATCCCTGTATCAAAACGATAATAAAAAGAAAATGAAACCAGCGATTCGCCTTGCCCAACACTAAAAGAATACCTTCACTTTTTGAATATGTCATCTTGATGAATTTTTAATAAGACCAAGAAGTAAGAGGACAGTCATGAACACGAATCTCACCAAGGCTAAAAAAATAAAGCGCGCAATTCATGCGAGGAAAAACTGTAACCTGTCAGATATAAAATTGTATCTGGCAATTTTTTCCTGTCATTACAGCGTTGCTGGTGGTATAGGTACATATTTTTATCTACGTGTACGCTTCATAGTTATGGAACTTGTTATGGCGGCCATGAATACAATTTTATTTGGTTTTATCTTGGTGTAATTGAACTCCTTAGTTAAGATTGTGGTCTTGATCCATTCGATTCTGTGGTCTACCATCAATGGATGATTAACAGAACGGAATTTTATGTTTTCTCTAATTTTACCATTCTTTGGAATTTTTTGTTTCTTGCCTATGCAGGGGCGTCTTTAGTTCCCCAATGTTCTCTACCATATTCACACAGCACCTTGTATACACCGGCTTTTTTCCTTCTTTGGATCACCATGTCTGGTTCTTTGCTCGTTAGAATTGATCTGTTGGTTTAATTGCAGTTCTAATATTGTAGTTAATAATGCCGTGTAGATATAGCTCCATTGTGAAGAAACCCAAAAAGGATTTTTAGACCACCTCTACAGAAGATTCCGTAAAATCCACAATAAAAGTACTAATGGAGTCCCTGAATGTCCCGATACAAAAGCTTTATCATAAACAAAATAATAAACAATCTGTATGCATTCGGAGATCTCCCGACAATTTATAAGCTTTTCTACATATTTTTGTTCAAATGTGACAAACTAAATCTTGCACGTTATAATCCATTAGAACACTAAAATGAAATTAGACCGGTATTGAAAAACTGGTCTTGCTAATATCAATACTTGTATCGTAGTTTTACGAAACCCAATTATTTCTGCTTTAATATTAATGCAATTGTTAATAAAACATTTCCTAAATATTTCGATACGTGGAAGCCATAACAACAGCGTTCCAGTATCGTCTTGTCTGTTGTGGAATTTGCGGATGAATAATCTTCCATATTAAAAATTCGGAATTTAATCATTAAAAAAATATGTATATGTTCAACGACGAAGGTGGTATCATAAACCCCCTCAAATCCTACACACATTTCATCAACCATTCGCTGAATACAAAAGTACGTCACAATTCGACGAAATTCACAATATTTGAAATGTAATCAACATTTCTGATAAAAATTGAATAAAAAAAATCTAATACAATACAAAATAAAAACTGAATCTACCAATTGTTCTGATCAACATACTGAAAGCAGGGGTGTGGCCAACTATTAAATCTTCAGAATAATCTGTTTACAATAATTCATATAATTTCGTGTCCATCAGTTAGGATGGTGGCTCTAGTTTAGACTATAGCTGCACTTCCTGTTGTGTACTGTCTGTATACGTATGGATTTATTATAAGACTCTTTTAGTTATTTCCTTTTCCAATAATTGCTTGCAATATAATGATTTAAAATTGTTTTTTCTATTTTGCGTTCATAAAAACGCTATTGTAACACGCTTTTGCGTATCGAAAAGTGCTTCATTGTGATACGCCTTTTTTCATTTCTATAGGTTGGCTGTATTGAATACATTATGACAGAAAGCAAAGTTGACGTTTAATGCATGTAAATTGTAAATACTTTAATCAAAAATTTTATACAAATTTAGTTTACATTGTTATTGTTATGAAACGTGGAATTATTGTATACATTTACACTGACGGAACAAGTATCTTGAGCATGTATTGTTATGCCAGGTAAATTCTTCGTAACAAAGTTTTGCTTAGTTATGTTATTGGCTCTAATGGTAGACTCTTGTGATTGAGAATCATTCGATGATATAACTCTAGAATGACCAGATGTACTTGGCCCTGATAAGTTGTGCGCTACAGCCACTTTACTTTTCATAGATGTTTCGATGTAACCCTCAGCTACCGCAGATGACTTCCATCCACCATGACGTTTTATAGTCAGCAAATCACTGCCTACGTCTGCTAAGTGTGTAGCACTAGATCGTCTGAAGCAATGTCCAGTATAAAGCTCTGAATTGGACAATTTTAGAAAATCAGCTATAAATTTAGGCATTTTGCCAATCGTATTAATTCCAATCGGGCACGATATGCAATAACCATTGCGATATGTAAGGAAGAATCTTGAATGATTAATATTTTTTGGTCGCAGGGCGACATATTTTTTAATTAAAGTAATCCATCTTTCATCCGTAATTGCAAAAACTCGATACGATATTATTACGATATTATTTTATAAATGGAAAAGCAAGAACGAAGCATGGAATACATAGACCATAAGGTAGAAGATTTCTTATTTTTACCTTGTAATTCAAAATATGCCAATAAAATGTTTTCAGATATTGTGTTGACATTATTCTGTACAGCCCATAGTTCAAATTGATGGTAGCATTTTTCATATACTGCTTTTGATTTTTTCGGTAATAAATTTATGACCGCGCAATTTCACGCAGTTGTGGTGGCGTACAAGATAAATTTGTCTCAGTATCACTCATTTTTTACAGTTTACAGAGACTATATTATGAAATATATTGTTTAAACAATTTAAATAGCCGAATTTGAATTTTGAATTCGTCAAATGTCAATGTGACCAACTTCATATAAAAATAAAACTCAACATTTTTAATGAGATTTTTATTGTATTTATTATCAATTTATAATGCAAAATAGAAAAAATAGTATAAAGGACTCGTTTCATAAGGCTTTTTGTCGCACTCGTTCATTAGAAAACACGCCTGCGGCTCGTTTTCTAAACTTGAACTCGTGCGACAAAATCATGCCTTATGAAACTCGTTCTTTAATATACTATTTTAGGTTTCGCTTTGACATCTCGATTTCTTTCCGTCTGCAACCATAGTTCTTATTACTTATACGAAATGAGATTTATTTTTAGGCTATTCTATGTGTACCTTTATCATGTGTTACATTAACATAAATTTGTTCCGTCCTACTATGAAATATGTATAGTAATATGAAAGAAGAAGGCATAGACTTTTCAGCATACATCATCTACAGTACTAAAGTAATATTGAATTCTGAGTGCAGCAGTACTTTGTTAAGTGCAAAATTATTTTCTTTGTAAACTTGCTTTCCTTCATCATGTTTGCTTGAGATTTGAATATTCTTTTTCACCTTTTTCATACCCTATTGATCGTAAGTCACATTTGTTTTTACTGTAACCGTAAATATTGCTATGGAAAGAACAACCTGCAGCATAGACTTAGTAGTACAGCAGCAGAAGTACAGCTCGACTCGCCAAATAGATACTGTAACTATACTTGAGTAATTTTAAAACTCTATACGTACATAGGTGCGATTAGCTAACAAGTATTGTAAATCAATAAATGCTTGACGTACGAATAATATATTTGAATCAATACTAATCGATCAACAGCCAAATATTTAAATGTACTGAAAACTGATACATAACATGCGTTCATTTGAAAAGTTATCAACTAGCATGTGACATAATGAGCGTAGTTCAAAGTACAGCTTCTACCAGAAAGAGGTTAACAATCTGAATCGCAATATTAATTATATATTTTCAGGTTAAATTGTACATACAACTGCATTTACGGAAGATTCATTCATTCCTCATGTTTTGAAATATTTTATGTCCTCTATGAATTTGGTAAATTGTTGTGTTGGCGACCTTCCTTGATTTATTAGTTTTCAAAGAAGAAGAAGAAATTAATAATAAAATCTAGAAACGAAAATCTGTTTTATGTGTACATGTCTGTGTTCTGATAACAAAAAATAAATTATAAAAAAGAATATTCTTTTGTCGGATAAATACTCAATGAATCATACATAACGTTTGTGTCTATAAGCCGCAGCCGTAGTAAAAGCTATAGTGTGTCCTACATGAGCTCCTCGCACACATTTTCTCGTAGGTCGTTAACTTTTTTTCTGTAGCAACTGTACATATGTACACTTCTCCCGGGAAAAAACGAAAATATTAATTTTTATTGGTGTAAATAAAGCTTCGAGAGAACATATTCACTTAGTAAATCCATGAATCAATTCATTCTGCTGAAGTGTAACTAAGTGCTCTGAAAGCATGGTGCTTGGTGCTGATGCTAGTCTTTTTGGGTAATTACGGCCATTTTCTTATTTGTGACAAACGGTTTCTTAACTTCCGGGTGTTCCCTGCTACTGGGGTTATCTTCTCGCGTTTTGATAAACTCTTCTCTATTGATTTTGCAAGAACCGGACTAGGTCACTACCTTGAACAGTTGAAAACACCTTTCTTGCACCTTACTTTTTCAGTTAGCGCGACTCCCCCAATTTGTCGTTCACTTCCACAGGCAATCAACGAACTAATAATCCAATCGTTTTCTAACTCAGATATATATGAAGTTCACCGGAAGATGTGGAACCCTGGTCATGTCATTGTATAGTTATTTCTTACATGTTGTTTTCTCTAATGTTTTATCGTGTGGCGCCGATCGATGAATTTTGTGTTCGTTAGTAGTTTTGTTTTGGCGCCGTCACACAAACACTTCACAATTAACGAGTTATGATTCTTAAAACTAAACTTCCATCAAAATGTCAACATAAACTTGATAAACTTTTCAAATGAACTACACAATTTGTGTGTGACGTAACAGTGGGTCGTACAGAATTATGACTATGAAGTTTATTGTATTTATATAATGAAATTGCAAATGTTGCATAAATAAATGTAACCAAACTATGTTTTATAATGTAGTGATTTACTTTTATTATTATTTTAGTGTAGGTTATTACTAAAACTAGGCAACTTTTCCTATTAGCAAAGTTCTGTGCAATGAAATATATAAAGTGCCAATCGTTCATTTCGGTATTACGAACATCACTGTAGCAGACTTGTTCGCACTTCGAGAACGATGGTGCAAATATAATGTTAAAGTTTGCGACCAAACTCAGAAATTGGATGCCGTAAATATATGAAAAAATGTCTATTTGAAATAGAAATATTAACGTAAAAGTTTCACTTTAACGGAATGTTTCAAACATACTAACTTGTTAAATCTACTTGATCAAATGAACAATCACTTGTATTTAAAGTTGTGAAGATGCTTCCAATATTCCAAAGTTATCGATCAATAATCGAGTTGCAGTGCATCATAAAATTGTTGTTGAAAGTTTCATTGCAGATGAGGCTCGTTTATTATTTTTTTAGTTAAAGGTCCAGACAAGCGCCATAAAACGTGAGAGTTAAATACTTTACTACTTAATCAACACAACAGAAGATCTTGGATCATTTCATACCTTTTTACTTAAGTTTGTCTGTGATTGCTACAATAAAATTAAACAATTTCTCGATTAATTATGGGTAAACTGTCACGCTCACGGATAAAATGATTTTTTTAAACCATTACGTTGTTCCACCACTATCCAGCACATTCCAAAATGTTTTTCCACTTTCCACCACTTTTTACCGGCAGTTACCGCACATTCATGTATTATTTATCAACTTTCTCCACTTCTCTACTACTTTCCGACATTTTTTCAATATTTTTCAATGCATTTCACTATACTTCCCACATTCTTTCACAGCTTTCCACCAATATTCCACTGTTTTTCCATCACTTAACCCCGTTATCCCGCAATAGGAAATTAGTGGTGACGATAGTGAAATGTGTTTTAAAGTATAGGGAACTAGAAAGTGCTGGAATATTTTGGAAACTGGGGGCCAATTCACCAAGATTTGATTAACTTATTGAAGATGCATTACCACAAGTTGCAAAACAGAAATTGTTAAAAATATAGAACTCCTCAGTAATGAGGTATTGTCCTCTATAATGATGTACTTATGACATTTGACTACATTCCGTTAGCTCAATTAGTTAGTTCTACAACTAGACAAACAATTACCAGCGCTTAAGCACAGGAATGTATTAACATTGATAAAAACTTGCACTACTTTAAATGCAATGCTTTAAATGGATCAGATATTGTAAAATATTCACTTACTGACGCAATTAAAGAAATCGAAGAAGATATACCTAAATGAAGAAGAAGAAAATGTAAGAGTACCATCGTTTAACCAGATTTCTTATATTTACTGACGAAGTAACAACACACTGTTAGAAAGTATTAACATTTTCAAATTTAAATTTTTTTCTGCAAACGCTCGGACTAATCGGCATTGTTATAACCACAACAACTTTAAGCATGAACTATAAATCTGGGTCTCGCCCAATTGGGAAACATTGTAAAGAATTGTAAAAGCTATCCAAAGCCAAACAATAAATATGAGGTGAGTCTAACACAAACGTCATAGTGTGCCTATTGGTGATCGGGAGCATCCTTCTTCTCATTAATTAGTAGTGAACAAATAGAACAAGTTACCAACAAAAACCGTAAAGAAATGTTAATCTTCTACTACTATGGGTGTTTGCGAGTTACCAAAAAGTACTCAAGAATTTTATACTCTGTATTGTAGTATATCTGACCGACTAGACATTTTCTGTATAATAAAACATAGTTATCGGTAACATTAAATATGTATTTCCAGAAATTGTTTGATGGACCTTATTAATTTGATGCTGGAACAGATTGATTATTAATTCAATCCTGTAGTTATCCACCTCTAAGTAGCAAATACCCAGAATTAAATGATATGTCATAAACTAATAATTTAAAGTTAATTACCATATGCAAGAAATAGTTCATCCGTAAATGAGCCGATTTACCGATTCTAATCAATACCGCTAATGCCAATTGCGGCTATAACTACATTCGGCGGACAAATTGTAAACGCATATATTTTCCTGGAATTTCAACTCGACACAGCGATTAAATTAAAAATCGAAAATAGGGTTTCCAATATCAGTGCAGCATAGGCGACAATATTTTAATCTGTTTTTGTACGTACATATACATATGTCGGTAGATAGAAAATAGTAGCTTTATTTCTACATCGATTAGGCGTAATATATGACATATCATTATGAATTTCCTGAACGTAGTTCAGTACGTACAAAGCACACAACATACACAAGCAGAATACGAGAAATTAAAAGAAAATGGAACAAAATCAGAAAAAAAGTGGTTCTCGCAAACGCAACGTCATTTTTGACTTGTTCGCGGAAAGAATCGATATATTGCGGAATATTGATAAATATTCCGATATAATAATATAAATATTATAATTAATATAAAATACATACATGTAATTATTAACGTACTGCGCATGTCACGTAAAGTAAATGTACACAGCAAACAGAGGATATTATGCTCGGGACATGCCATACATTTACCGAGAACGGTGAAATCCTTATTGCGCATGCTCATTACGTTTGGGCATGCTGGGGATGTCTTCCGCGAACAAACCTATCTTAAATGAAGGGTGGCAGCATGATTGAGAAAGAAAAGATATGTCCAGACAGTTTCACACAGTTTTAATTCAGGCAATGATACAAATCGTTGTTAAACACGTTGTACACTGTTTTGTAATATTAACCATTTTTAGATAGAGTGCTGATAGATTGTAAAAATAGTTATAGTTGTCATGGGAAAAAATGTCATAATAAAAGTGAGTGAAGCAAGCATTCAATTTCAATATTTCTCGTAGTAGAAGAGATTTAGATCATCTTAGTTAATAAATCAATATCATTAAACCAGCAAAGTATATAATCATCATACACAAAGCGTTCTTTAGCTATTACTGCTCGCAACAAGTAACAATATAGTAAACACTACATTGTTTGGGCAACGGAATAAAATGTCTGGGTGTTAAACTAACCATTCACTTTTGCAGTAATAAACGTCAACCATAGTGCGTCTCCGTAACGTATATTAAGGGAAATAGTTTTATGTGAATAGCCAGAAACAAAATTAGTTAAAAATCATCGGAGCTCCTATCTCCAAACGCAGCCTATGTATGTAGATGCAGTCTGTACTTAGTAAACCCATAATTACTCTCTTTTAAAGCAAATGCACGGTGATAGAAACTATAATAAACGCAGTTTCTCCGAGAACAAACGCAAATGACAGGATACAAGGATTGACCAAAAACTTCTAGATTTACATTATAGACAACTCTTTCTTCTTAATGGATACCGGAAAATTCACAGATCAAACAAAATCTAGCTCAGTCTAATCACAACGGCAGCAGCGAATAAGAGCTACTCCAAAATTTCCATGAACAGGTTGTGTCAGTAGTAGACAACACTGTGCTGGCAACAGTTGGCCAATCAAATCGAGTAACCTAAGAAGTAGTAAGAATCTAGCTTTAAACTGAATCGTCCACTATATCATATCATAGCAAATTTATTTATTTCATCGAAAAAAACTACTAATATTATGACTGTAACATAATAGAACTGCACGATGGAACTGTAAGGATACAGTCTAATATGTAGTGTCCCATTTGAGAAAATATACCGTGAGTTTTTTTATCTCTGAACATATATAACGTTAACCATTCCCAACATTTCCTATGTTCATTGTAGACAATTGTACTATGCAAGTCAATGCACTCTTTGAAAAATAAACACTTCAAATACGTCAAGATTTTATTTGAATAAATTAACTAGATTATCACTTCGTTATTAAAATAGTTCAATTAAACACAATACAAGAGTAATAGTTTAATTTAGTTCAAAATCGAACAGCAAAATACTACTGTTGTGGTTGTGAATAGTGCCAAAGCCATAGTTTTTGAACTAACCGCAATCAAATAACACATCTAATAATATTTTTAGGTTATAATTTATTTCAGTACATCAGAGGTTAACTTATATTAAGTTACAATTTTTTAGTTATTGAGTACACTTAATATCCATTCTAATCACCAGATATTAAATCATTTAGTACAAAAATATAAGTTTAAGGAACAAACTGACTTGATGCACTTTATCTGTGCGGTGCTAATTTTGAAATTATGGACATATAACAACACTCAAACAAAGCTATTGGGAAAATGAAAACATTTCAAAGTAATTGTTCGAAGTGCCCACCTTCACGTTCTAAACAATAAACCCTAAAAAACCCTGCACAACATTTCTTAAGAAATTCGGATTCAATGCATTACACGCAGTGAGTATGCGATCCCTTAGTTATTGAATATTTTTTATTTGAATATTATTATAAATTTTAGTCTTGAGTTAACCCCAAAGAAAAAAAAGTCATTTGGTTACAAGTCAGGCGAGCGTGGTGGCCGAGCGATAGGACTAAATCCACCTATCCAGAGATCTGCAAACATTTCATTTCAAAGAGTGCATTAACTTACAATGTACAATTGTCTACAATGCAGTACATAGTTTCTCAAAACTCAGTTCTCAGTGCCAAATTTGTAAGGTTTGCCTAATTGTTTTTTTTTGAATATCGAAGACTAATGAAACATTAAACTGTTGTGCTAGGTGTGGCAGCGATGTCACATAATTCTCTTCAGCGTAACATGTTATTACCCTTCTATCAGTGTACTATTGTTATTTTTTCTTTTGTCATGTTCATATTTCAAATAAAAATAAACTGAAATATAATATTACACTTTATTTCTTCATTAATATTGCCAATTTTTGCAACTGGCTATAGGCATTTGTATTAGCAAGCAGCCCCACCACACCCCCTAATGAAATGCAGATCACTGGACAGGTCGATTAGGTTCTATCGTTTGGCCACCATGCTTGCCTGACTTGTCGCCAAATAACTTTTCCTTAGTGTTATCGCTAGTCTATAATTTATAATAATATACAAATAAAAGATATTTAAGAACTAAAGAATCGTATACTCACTGAGTGTAATGCATTGAATCCCAATTTCAGTACATTAAGTCACTTTTTTTCGGAAATTTGTAGGTACTCCTGTAGTAAATTACTTCTTATCTGGTGATTAGACCAGATATTAAGGAATCGCATACTCATTGCGTGTAATGCATTGCGTCGCAATTTCTTAAAAAATGCTGTGCAAGCTTTTTAGTATCTCTTCGCCTGTATTATAACATGATTATAACTTAAAAATATTATTAGATGTGTCATTGTATTCTGGTCGGTTCAAAAACGATGGGTTTGATATTCACAACCACAGTAATATTTTCTGCTTTATTTGCAAGGAAATTCAACGTATTAATCTTGTATTGGGTTTAATTGAACTATTTTAATAGCGAAGTGACAATCTAGTTAATTTATTTTAATAAAATTTTGACATCTTGACGTATTTACATGTTTATTTTTCAAAGAGTGCATTGACTTGCATAGTACAATTGTCTACAATGCATTGACTTATCCATTTTAAAATTGAACATAGCAAATGGTGGGGATGGTTAACGTTATATGTTCAGAGATAAAAAAAACTCACGGTATATGTATTTCATTCGTTTTCATATCTATAAAAATAAATTTAAAATAAGAAACCTTAAACTGTCTATAATTCTTGGGAGAGGAAAGTGCCATTCTTGGGGTATTATTCAGAACACTACATAATGCTGTAGACAATTAAAATCCCCTTAAAATGAGAAATCTCAAGAGCTCTCATTCAATTTACAAATACCAGGCGGGTAGCAACTGAGAGCGGATTACGGTAGAAGGTATGCATGTGCATGTATGTTGCTAGAATAGTGTCATTTTATAATCAGAAACTAATCTTAGAATGTAAATTGCAATTTTATTTTATAAGCTACATTATAATTGCAATGGAAAACAAAGAATGAGAACATAATCTAAAAGACCGCACTGCAAACCAGCTACTAAGTAAAAATACAAAAACGCATCTGGGCATGATAGAGACAAAGAAAAGAAGCGCAAATATAAGACGATCACTTCATTACTTATCTTCAAATTTTCATATCACTGTGTCGAAAACAGGATACAATTATGCCTCAAAAGCATGATATTATTTATTTTATTTTTAACTTTACATAGTGAGTCAGAACCGACCTCTATCAATCAATACTTACAATATTCTACATTAGTTAGAGAAAGTAGAAATGCATACATATATCAACATTACGGAAAATCCGATGATAAAGCACCATTTTACCATTCAAGTTCCAGGAGCATAAAGCGATAAATAGTTGTCACTGTCAAAATTTCAGAGGAAAAAGCCAACAGGTCATGCCATCGCCCAATTGTAATACCTGCTGAACATATACCATAGACCTAGACGACTGGTAAAAACTATTATTTTAACAGCAGGCTGTAAATATTTTCCCGTAGTTGCCCCAAACTTTCGATACGAATTAAGCAAATCAAAATACTGAATTTCTAGAAGCAAAGATATTCTGGTTTATTCTGTACCTTCGTTGTTAATACTAACTGGTATAGATACTAACCACTTAGTTTCAGTACCTAACTGTTTTAGCAATTTATCTTATTTTTCTAGTACCGCCATTCTTCACCTTCCTTCCTCTGCCAACACTGCCACTTTTCTTAGTTATTCACTGATTCGCTTCATAAATTTAATTTTAACAACTTGAATTTTTACAACACGGCAAAAATATTCTACTATAGCTTCACTTCCAAGCACTTAAATTAGTTGAGGACAGATTCCTCGCCATCCAAGGTCTAAGCGAAAATAATTTCTCAAGATGTTCTTAAACATGACATTTTTTGCTAGTTTTGATGCCAAAATATTGACATTTTTTGATAGATTAAATAACCAATTCAACCGCACTAAAATTTACTTATGAAAAACAGGCAGGCTAGTTATTAAAAATAGTATTTTAGCATTATTCGTGAATAGTTGGACAGACTTTCCCCCCTCAAATGCTTTTCAAACAAATAGTATCAACAATCCAAGAAAAAGGTTAACTGTAAGAAGAGTTTGAAGGAATTTACGATATTTCTGGTGTGTTTGGAATCCGTGTGTGTTGTTTTCTTGCTTCATGCAGCGTTTAACATCAATACATAAAAAAAACAATCACTGCCGTCAGCGTCAGACGTGGCGTTAGACGTATCAATAACTTCACTAACCTATATGTGTCTTGTATACTATTATATGTATGTTACATTACCTAGCAAAACTAGAGCAGATAACTTCAATCTTTCATCACAAAATCCATGAAGCTGGATTGTTATGGACTGCACAATGAGTACTTGTATAGAAATGTGTAAATTGTTCAATTGACGCAATTATACCAAATGTCAGATATCGAAGCCGATGCAGTTACAGTTAGTTTTGAAAGGATAGAATCAATCCGGGTGACCCTAGCGAAACGATAAGCTTCCGTACTTGTGAAAAATCTGGTACCTGATAATGTCGATGGAGTCAAAAACTAACTAATAACAAATAATTTTACAAATTTGGAAAAATGTGCTATATATATATATCTCCCTCTATCTCACCCTCTAACATTGCCCTCTTTATGAGGCTTAACGGCGTTAAGAGCGGCTCCTTAATGTAGCTTTACGATGTGGGGCTCTCTATGCCCAATACTAGTAACCTTGTCCTTGCCAGGCCCTCGCAATGTCAAAGCATCTGCATTCTTAGACAACTTACAAGGCATAACTACTAATAACATGAACAGGAAGGTTTCGCAATCCACGCGTAGTGAGTAGAAGTTGCAAACTGAGGAAATGGTTTCCATGACAATAGTTAGTAATGTATTTAACAATAAATAAATAAAATTGGAATTTTTTCTCTTTTAACTTAATTTCAGATTCAGTGATTTAAATTGACAAAAACCATATTATTGTGTAACATTCGTACAAACACACTCTTCCTCCATAATATATTATTTTTAACTGAAACAAATCTTCAAACATTCTTTTAACTTACAACAGTATATTCAAGCATCACATCGCATTAATATATTTTGCCGGAATCCCCCCTGTGTCGAAGAGAAAATGGAGAAAAACCTAGTTGAGACATGGGGAAATGAGGGAGCAAAATAGGGATGCGAGTGCGTTTTTAATTTTGTTTTTCAGTTTCCTTGTCAACTATGCCCTGAATACTAAAACGGCGCTGTTCCTCTCAGCGATGCCGTTCCTATCAAGCAACAACGAGATTTTCAGAAATCCCTTCACAGGAAAAAGCAAAGACCAAAAACAGCCGGTTGCTACATCGAGACATCAACGTATTAAATAAAAGTCAAACACAATCCTGAATTCTTATTCCGTCTTCCTTGTCGTACGGTCCGACTTCCTACTTTGTTGTCCACGCGATATCCCGATTAGTTTTATTTATTTTCAGTTAATTAGATAACGGAAATGTGGCAACGCCGTTGCTATTTTCTTGGAAACTACCAATAACGAAACAAAAGAACGACAAATAACGAAGGCAAACAATAAACAGATGTAATGAGCAACAAATACATATATTGCTGTTGTTTAAAGAATCAACAAATCTTACGTAGCTACGAAAATAAATATAGCAAACTACAAAATAGGGCTAAATATACGTAAGCAACTACAACAGCTTTCATGAAATACACTGTGGTAAGAGAAAAGAACTAAAAGTGGTAAGAGAAAAGAACTAAAGTTACTATATACAGAATGATCAACTACTCATCTACTTTTATATCTCTACACTAGGTAAAAGATGTAAGTAATAGTCTTTTCCAATCGCTTGACTTTGCCGAAAAGTGGAAGAAGACGCATTACACTTGAATGAATACGAGGTGTGACAATTAAATAACCAGACTGATGCTGCTTCTGGCAAACAGTGAACGGACTGCGGCAGGTTTGAACATGTCTGTGCCTGGTGATGCTTCCCTCACCCTGAGGTGACATGGAACGGCTGTGCGACGCCTAGTCTCGCTGTAGCAGTCGCCTGTTCAAGTCCTTGCGCTGACGTCCCGGCGGAAAATGCAAAGTGTTTAGATGGAGCAACGAGTGAACCTCAAGTTTCTTGTGAAACTGGGGAAAACTGCCACAGAAGCTTATGCCATGTTAAAGGAAGTGCATGGAACTGACTGTTTATCGCGAACACAAGTGTTTGAGTGGCATAAAAGATTTAAGGAGGGAGGTGAATTGATCGCGGACGATCCGCGCCCTGGACGGCCCTCAACATCCAAAACGGACGAGAACATCCAGAAAATTAGAGAAATGATCCGGAAAAAGTCAATTTTATTCCACTGACGAAGTTGTAACGAATAAGTACCTACCTAATAATTTGCAAAGGTTCTAGCATAAATTGATCTCTAATCAAATTACAAGCGTTTGAATTGACCTGGAAGTGGAAAAGTATGTGGAAAATAAGATACATAAAGGTTATAAAAATACGTATATTAATCCAATAATCAATACGCAATATCTTCCATTGCAAAATGTTTAAAAGAATTAACTTCGTAAACTTTCAATGTCTTGTTGAATGTTATGTTTTAGATTAACCAATTTAAGTATTATAGCTCTTAAATTTCCTAGAAGCTTAGATCCATATTATAAACAAAAGTATCTATACTTTAGTAACATTAATACACATGATAATTGTGCTCGACACAGGACGTACATATTAATAACTTCAGAGAAGTAACATTAAATTCACACTACCCATAACTAGCACAGCGAAGCTCGAAGTTCGACTATTCTTCGCGAAGTTTACTTGGCGTATTATAAACCGACGTTAACCTTTTTCACCAGGCCCGCTCCGATTCCATTCCTTAATGACAATTTTCATCGGCAAACGAAATAAATTTCTATTAGAGTGCATTTGGGAAAAACAGAAAGAAAGTAACGGAGACCTGGAGAAGGAGGAAGCCAATGAAAAACTCCGGTCACGTATAAAGAAAAGAGCGAAAAACGAACATCAGATCGCTATGAAGTTGAACACTCGACTCTCTCTGGCACTTTTTTACTTCCTCCAAGGGACAATAGAAGTAGCGTAAAGGGAAGACGGCGCAGAAAAACTTCGTATAGCGAAGCAACTGGTTGCTGCTGGCAATGGGCCAAATCCCGTTCGTTTTTCGTACTACACGAGGTGCCTGGTGATACTTGTTGATGCCGACAGCGTTGCCTGTTGCTTACCCGAGGGCGGGCGCCAGACGACGCCAACTTTACCAGTTGCTGTCGTCGACCGGGCTACTTGTTGCACCAGCCTGGAAAATTTATAGACCTGGCGGAAGTGATGCCACCAGTTGATACTCCAGTATTGTTGCGTATATACGATGAAACATTAATAAATAATGCAGATTAACACCTTCAAATAAACATATTTCTTTCCCTGCAAAAAAACGTTTGCAATCATAATAAAAGAAAACGTAAATTCAGTACAACCGTAGAAACAACTTTCAACTCTCTCAACGCAATACGTACGAAACGTTGTGCTGGCAAGTAACAAGTGACAAACTTGTGCTAACTGCAGTCTTGGAATTGCTTTTGACAACTAGCAACTGCTCCCTAGTATACCGCTACATCAATAGGGTGTATAAGCTTTAGTCATACCTATATAACTAGAAACATCAACTGATCTATACAGTAGATGTCATTTATTATGTCGCTGCTAATATCGAAAAGTTGCGTATAACCACGAACATTGATTGAACAATGACAATTGAACAACGATTGATTTTCCATATAGATCAATTTTGCCTAAATCAGCTGTATTAGTGCGTCAAATTTCGTTAATTACAGTATGAATATGCCAAGACTGCTTGCTTCTTGTTGCCCAAAGGGTAGACTTAAACCTTTTATCTCAGGTATGCGGTTCCCCTAACCAGTGTTAATTAGGCATCTACAGGATGCGGCGATTCAAGATACAAAACGAGAACTGATCAAAGTCCAACACCCCCGGGTGCTGGATGAGCGGATTCTCTGATGTCGATGCCTCTTCAAGAGTTTCTCCGGCCAGCGTCAGTGTGTAATCGCTCAAGACAAGGAAGTCGAGTCCCGATCGATTTGAATATTTCTCACAAATCAAAAAACATGCTGCAACTATCATGCGCAGTACTCAATTCTGTAGGACGTTAAGCCTCTGGACTTGTGACTTGCTGGTCTGGACCAGGTCAGGGTAGCGTAGGTGAGGATTGGTCGGAGAAAAGTCTTATAAATGAGAAGATGCACGCCTAAAAATTCTTAGACAGAGATTCAATAGCTCGCTGGGCCTCGGAGGCCCGTGATGTGCATCCTAGGGTTCTCAACCACGTCGTACTTTTCCATTCACGAAGAGAGGAAAAGCACACCATGCCCGAAGAAATTTGACAGCATTCCCAAGCATTATACCTGGGACTCCAAGGGCATTCTATTCCCATCTACAGTGATTTAGGACGGAGGTGCATATTCCTTCTTGGAAAACCTCGTTGCAAAGCATTTATCAATTGTGAGATAAGACTTGGAGCCCCACTGGCATACCTCACCGATCGACAGACAAGAACATCGCTTCTTGAAGAGGTGTAAACGCCAACGTCATCCGCGTACAAAGCCAGATTAGTATACACTTGCTTCGGAATGTCGCTGGTGAAAATAATCTTAATAGAGCATGCTGGGTGCCTACCGTAAAGCAACGGGTGATTTGTTAAAGATAACTGGGAAAATACGAGAGGTCAACCATTTACATTGCGGCAGGATAACGATCTCAAACACACTCAAAGTGTGGCGAGAAAAGCGAAAGCATGACAACCACAGAATGCTCAGCAGCTTTGGGAATACTTGCAGGAAGCTTGGCAACAAATTGACGCGAATTAACTGGAAAAATTAATAAGCACAATACCCAGAATTTGGGAAGCCGTGGTAAAGGCGGAAACAGAGCATATCGATGAAAAAAACAATAACTAATAATATGCGAAATAAATTATTTTGAAACCTTTTTTTTGTGCCTATATCTTAGTAATTTTGAATATACTTTTAATTTGTAAATTAAAGTTTTATTAAAATATATTCTACGAAATATTTATCTCCATTCTCTCGTCATTATATTAACATAGGTACCTGCTTAAATAATCGACAATAATCTATGTTTCATATGAACTTTTTTATTTAGTTTAATAAGAAAACCTATAATTCACCAATCCAGTATGTCCAACCTGTATAACTAAAATAATTTCAATGTCATTATAATATATCGAACTAATATGCACAGAACAATGTACACTCTGATTATTGAACTCGTTAATTTGTGGTCAAACACCGCTACCGCTTATATTAGCGGATCCGAACGCAGATTCCTCCGGATCAGTAACTCTATAACCACATAAAAAGCGAATTATTGTTTCCATCCCTATTCCCCATAGGTGCGGTAAAAAGTGATGGATGCTGTCCGCAGCCGCATCAACATCATTCACCGACCAATTGATTAAATATCGCGAGAAGTAAATGGATTCCGATGATTTAATAATGTGAAGTAATCCTACATTGCACTGTCAAAACACGAACGGCACCGGTATGGAATTACAAACCACCGTTATGGTGGTGCCGATTAATTACGTGTGGACGAAGCAGAGACACGTCGCGTCGTGACGATTCGATGCCGAAGTTTTCTGTTCTAGAGGGGGAGATCATTATAAAAGCGACATGTCGAAGCGATGAGTAATGGACGGATCTGTCATTCACGCGTATAGAGACCTCCCCAATAACAAACAAAGTTGCAAAACACACATATAACATATCATTCGTGGATTTCAAGAAACGGCGAACATTTATACATGTGGATCTATGTTGGGAAAACATCGGCGTAGATATGCACATATTTATAGATTAAAACTGATCATATAAAAGTTTTTGCTGAAAACATAATAACTAACTACTGAAATTTAAAAACTATCGTGGTCAATTTCACCACACAATTTGCTCGAACTGCCCTTAAAGCAAACAGCAAACTAAAATTTTATTTTAAAAGAAAATATTACATCGTAGCAACTTCTTACTATATTCATCTTGATAGGTTTAAACAATAACCAACAGTCGTTTTACTAATTATAATTATAGGTACAATTTGTTTCAATCACTTCTCACTTTGCTGTTTTATTAATTTATTGTAAACAGAAACAATCTAGGAAGTCAAAAGTGATCTTGAAAATGTAGCTTTTTTGTTTCCAGGTCAGGTAAACCTGTCAAAGGTAAAAGGAGAAAATCATAAATCGATTTCTTCCTGGGTTTGATAATGATGAGGATCCTCTGAAACCTTCAAGAATCATATAAGTAGGCAGTGGTATATCCGCCGGTATATCCACTTGCCCTGTAAGATCAACGAAGTCGTCAAATTGTTACTTCATTCCTACCAAATCGTCAATTCTTTGAGATTAACTCAATCGTACGAAAACAACCATCAAAAATGGAAAACATCTTCGAGTATTTTGCTCGACTTTCCGCAAGATCCTCAAAGCTTGCTGTATCGCAGAATAACGGCGAAAAGTAACTTAGAAAGACTCTCAGAAACAAAAACACGGAAAAATAGTTTGTTTCAAAAGATACTTTCGGTAGATAATCTAAACAGATATAAGCGAGCTAAAATGTAATAATTTGCTCTGAGACCATCACATTTTCATGCACACGGCAAAAAGAACTATATTGGTTCAAAATTTAGAATAAACACTAATACCTGCATAAGGTGTCTAATTTTTCTAAATATGTCATCCAACCTTTTTACAGCTGATGGAGTTATTCAAATATTAGAGGCATAAAAATATAGGTCAATTCGTATATTACAGGTTTTGTAAAAATATTCACTGGATCTCTTGGTGCCGAAGTAGAACTCTAGATCACTATCACCCAGAGGACACCAAACACTTGGATAAATGCCAACGCATTTCGTCATTATCAAGGCGATAATTATCGCCTTGATAATGACAGCATTGCTGTCGAAATGCGTTGGCATTTATCCAAGTGTTTGGTGTCCTCTGGGTGATAGTGATCTAGAGGTTTTGTAAAATAGAATCCATTATCGGGCGATCGGAAAAAATCGTATGGAAAAAACTAATTTCCCAAGTCTTATCGACTGTGGTGTGTGCGTGTACCTACTTATGCGTATGAACTTGGCAATTTACAAAAATTAGTGAACATCTGTCATTTTCCTTGTGTATTTATTCATTGGCGTTTCTTTATTTTCTTGCCCTTTCATTGTGTATTTTTACCTATTGTCGTAATTTATTTTCATCAAAGTCATTTTGAAAGCTATTTAATCTCATATTTACCGATTCCGGACGTTAGCATTACTACAATTTTATAAAATATGTTAGCAATAAAATTTAGTTTTTAGGTTATAACGCCTCTTATGTTAGTGTTGCCCAAGAGAAGTTTCATTTGGAAGCATATTTCCGTAGTGGAGAACGTGATTCAAATGGTCAATGGAAATATCCAACACGGTCATGTATTGACGATTTAACCACCGAATTTCCCGATATTGACCTGGATTATGAATCGCTATCACGATATGTTTTGAGAACAGTAGAGCGTTTTAGAAATACGGGCAGTGTTTGCAAAGAAAAAAGCTCTGGCCGCAGAATCTCGTCTTGATCCGTCCGCGAAAGCCATTAAGGCATAATGCCATGTGCGGCTTATGTCATGGGAGCGGCACAGACATGCAGACAATCATTCTCGATCGCTCGATATTGCCTGTCATTCTTTCGTAATTAAGCTATTTCATTTGCATATTCTGCTCAGCATGTCTCGCTTTCTTTTAATATGTGAAGCTGTACGCACGGTATTTCAATTTATACCTCATTTAAAGAACTGGTTGGCAAAAATGCAGTACAAATCACATAGAATAAATATAGCGACCTGTGGTGAAGACATATCACCATCAATGGACTGCCACTTGTATGCGTTTCTTTTTATTTTAAAGATCGTAATAGTTTACAGTTTTTATTCGTGGAAAGAATCTAGAAAGCATTATATAAATAATTTAAAGTATGTATGTACACAAATAAGCATCTATCAAAATGCAGATACCTACAGAAGCATACTTACAACGAAAGATTAAATGAAATTTACAAAACTCATACTTACATTAAATACATCATTTCAAAATTTATAAACGCATTTACTAAAGTTGCAAAGTGCATTAACCCTTGATTTTATAATCGAATAATCGATTTTTTTATTTATTTGCAAGATTAATAATAATCATGCAGTGGGTTGGAAAGAGATGGTAATCCATAACTACGGGTTGCATACTTTTCATGTGGCCTGACTCACAAGGAAACACAGGCAGTTGGTGGTGATGACTTTAAGTAAAATTTGGTGAGTTTATAGATTGATGTATTGAAAGAACAACGGTAACTTTCTTAGCTAAATCATACGCTTTGGGAGATAGAGGGCCCTATCAACAACACTACATTTCGGTATTTCCTTTAATACATCCAAAACTATATATCGAAAAAAAGTTAAGACATATATGTACTTACCTGTTTTAGTAGGTAATACTAAAAGGTTATGACAATAAAATGAAATAAGTATGAGTGGTGGGGGTTGGTAAGCAACGATTGCGAGAGGGAAACTATTATCATCACCTACCAAATTTCATTTAACACGCTTATATATTATTTCTCTAACCCGATGATAATTTGAAAATTGATACCGATTTGTCTGGAAGATTCTTTGAAGGACAACAAAAAGTATTATGGATATTTAATTTTCGTCTCAGGACAACACTGCCCAAAAGCACTAGTTTCTAATTGCTGATTATTTTTATTTGTTAAAAAATAAATATACCTAAGCAATTTAGTTTTCAGTTCATCATCGAAACTTGCTGAATCACTAAAATTCAAATTTTCACAACGACACGGTTCCATTTTAAGTATCTCCTAAATAAGTGTGCTTCTGGTCGTAAATATAAAAAAAAAGCGAACGAAAAGTATTTATCAATCTCTCTGCCATTCAATATATTATATGTAGGATATATGAATACAATTATATAAAATAGCCTACAATGTAGGATAGCAATTTTCATAATATAAATGATGGTATTACAGAGTTTGAAATATTAATGTCATTTATAACCATCATTTTTTCGATCAAGTTTGTTCGAACTTAATCGAAATGCAATAACCCTTTTGGGAAGTACCTGCGTGAAAACTATTATTCACCTAACTGAACGCAGTTGTTTCCGGTAACGAAACAAATGAAACTGTAAAAACTAACTAAGCTTACTACGTTGGATAACACAATCTCACTCAGCTTAATTTTTATGCGATCAAACAAATAATATTTTACGCGTTGTCGGCGTCGGGAATTGGTTGTCCTTATTAATTTGAACATATTTATCAGTGTTTGGTTTATAATGTGTGCCCCAATGTCCGCTGGCGTTTTAAACGTCCCTTTTGAACAAATTGTAGGCATCTGCTTCATAAATATTCAGTGTCGAATCCTTGTGTGCGTTGTATATGTAACAATGACTCAATAACTCATTTTTGTCATCGTTGCACAAGCCGCATATACTAACAGGTACATACATACATATGTACATACAACGTACATTATTATTATACAGTCGACCGGATTCATATTGAAAGATTATTTTTAATCATTAGTTCGTAAAATTGTTTGTATATTCATATTGCATTGTGAATAAATATTTGGCTATATTTCACATAATCAGCCCCTTATTCCACAAAAATAAATTTAGTTGAGGTTAATCAATATATTATGTAGTCTGACATGAGGGATGATTTTTTTCGTCCAATCATGATCAAAGTGGTGCAGATCATCTCTTCATTATTTTTTATAAATCTGCTTATTACGATTGGAAGACGTCTCTTTGTAATAAATTTAGGGACACATAAACCTAGAAACAAACCACGCTTGTCCCCGTAACAGAATAAGAAACTGTTGTGGCCTAAAAGTTAATCGAAATTGGACCATTAATGATTGGGCAAATGTTGACGGACGAGTCGAAAATTGAGATAAATAATAAATCATTGTTATACTTTTATGTAATAATTAGACTTGCAACGTATAGAATATGCGGCCGAATACCGAATATTCTGCGGACTTCATCGCCGAATAGCCGAATATTAGGCAAAAGTAGTCGGCTGGCGCATGAACGAGAAAAAAGGAGTAAACTACTACCTGAAAATGTAGAGATTAGTCTTTCTGTACCATAATTTTCCACTTCTAAATTTTCATTACTTCATTCAAGTGCATAGACATTTATTTGATGGTTTTATGTATATTTTTATAATACGGAAGTTGTTTATGTACTTATACTACTTTCATGATTACCAGAAAAATACGAATATATTATTTCAAAATTAGTATATGTATTATTATGACGTTTTTGTACTTATCTTATTTTCCTGAAATTTTTTCCACTTCTAGGTCAATTACAACACTCTAATTCGAATAAATTTGATCTTTATTCGAATTAGAGAGTGTTGTAATTGACTAGAAGAGGAAAAAATATCAGGAAAATAAGATTATTATAAAATAAATATATTTTTATTTTATCAATTACCTAACTACAGCAAAACAACTTACTTAAAAGTATTCCGTATACGGCCGAATAGTACCTAGGATAAAAGCAGCCGAATACCGAATAGCCGAATATTCGTTGCATGTCTAGTAATAATATTCACTGCTATTTACCGACAAGTGTTTGTTTTGTTTTGTGGATCGTAAAATTTAACAATATGTTTAGCGCGTAGAGTCATGTTTGTTGGTGTTAGCATAATATGTAGTTTGGGGCTCTATGTCTGCCGCAGGTGTCGGAGAGTTGTTCTTACGCAAAAATCGTATCGAAAAGTACATCAAAGTGTTGGAAAAAGCTCTGGAACCGTATGCACTAAAACTATTTGATAAATACACTCAACGAAATTTCTATAGTTCCACATAAACTATTGAACAGAATATAATGTTTTTCTTAAAATATCCGGCACACTATGTATTAAAGGTAAACCTTCATTGCAAAGAAAGGTTAACACAAGTGAAAATACCAATGAAAAAATATATTACAGTTTTTACAGAAGGTATTTATAATAATGATAAGTTGCAACAGCGAAACTTCTATAGGTCCACTTACAAAAAAATAGCAAAATAAAAACTCTATATTTTTTTAATTTTTGATAAACTTGGTAATGAGTGTTGGATCCTTTATTCAAAACAATTTCAAAAATCCGGTTCTTCATACTGTCTATTAACTTCGTCAATGTTGAAGCAGGAATCTCATTCCAACATCTCGTTATCGCCGATTTCAGTTCTTTGTTTTCGTATTGGTGATTATTGGCATATACCTACTTTGCCAAAATTCCCCAAAGAATTTCAATAGGGTTCAAGTCGGGTGAGCGAGCAGGCCATTCCAATGACTTGATTTCTTTTTATTGAAACCACTGCTTGGATCGTCTGGAAGACTGAATAGCTTGTCCTGCTGAAATATCCAGCATTTGTTCACCAAAATCTATTAGAACCGTTTCTAGAACTTGCATATAAGACTCGGAATTCATTCGTGTCGAAATACAACATATAGGAGTTTTATTGTTATGGGTAAAAGCCGTCCAAACTATTACACTACCGCCATCAAAATTTCTACTCATGGCAACTTCAACGTTCTTACGCAAATCGTGCCAATAGTATTTAAAGCCATCAAGTCCGCCCAAATTCAATATCTTTTCGTCGGAAAATATGACGTTCTTCCATTCATTATCCCAGCTCATATGATTTTGTGCAAATATCAGCCTTGCTTGTTTGTAAGTCTTCCTTAAGGGTGGTTTTGAGACCTTTTTCTGCCATCTAAAGCGTTTACTACCGGATAAAATTTGTTGTACACGCCTTTAAGGTACTGGCAAATTTAAATCACATTTGATTTGTCGTGCGGTTACATTACCAGAAGACGCTAACCGAAATATCGATGAGTGCTGTCTTCGCGCAAGTTTTTGATTAGTTCCTTTAGGGCGATATTTGCCGTAGGAATTACCTAAATTTATAAAATTATTGATGAGGTGATGGGATCGCCCCAATTTCTTAGCTATTGCTCGGTTTGAACACCTCATCTCTTTATAACAATTTATTTTTGGTTTTTCATCCTCGGTTAGCAGTTTACCTCTCGGCATTGTTATTAACTAATATCTATACTTTAATATTATATATATTTAGTAGTGAATAAACGTTTTGTGTGTTCAGTGTTCAGAAGCGTTTATTGCACTTGCAGGCAATTACTAACTTCATACAATGTTTGTCTAGCGCTGTGGAACTACACAAATTACGCTCGTATTTATACGTTTATATCACAGGTAATTCGCCTACTTATCTAAGAAGTATTTCTGCCATTTCATTATGTTCAAAAATAAAATTGTAGTATGGTACCCACAACCGCGTCAGCCATCTACCAATACATTCTAAAGACTGTATCACTGGCACATTTATACCCAAATATCACAACAGTGGTAGACCTAGAGAACGTCCATAAAGATCCCATGTCCAGCACAAGACAAATAGGCCGAGAACTGAATATTCCTAGTAAAACCACAGTACATTTAATACTATCAGAGTCTTTCATGTCCACTTCATGCACGAAAAATACAATCCTTGCATGTACATTAATGATAATGTGCACAGAAGAACGTTCTGCAATAGTATTTTAGAGAGAACCCAATCTGAACCAAACTTCTTATTGGATGTTCTCTGGAGCGATGAATGTTTGTTGACGAGAGACCGAATTTTTAATAGCCATAGTTTTCATTTATAAGTGGACGAAAATCCTAAGGCAGGAAACTGGAAATCAGAGAAGGTTCTCCGTAAATGGCTAGCGAGCAACTCCTATAAGTTTTTGTACTAATATCTATTAATTTTAATAAACTCCTAAGTTCACATAATACCTTTACTAATCTGGGTAAATCAAAATAGATGTTATGATTACTGTAACGTATTTGTCTGATTAGATGTTGCCAAGTTTATACTTTCTTTGAGCTGCTCTTGTGCTTTGAGGAACAACCATACAATTTTTTTCAATTAAGATTATCGACTCAGAATTCAATAGAGAATAGCTCTACCCGGAGTTTATCCGCATTTTTCTGGACACCGTGTATATTTAGTAATGAATATACTTTTTAAAGTGTTCAGAAGCGTTTTTGCACTGGCAGGCAATTCCTAACTTCATACAATGTTTGTCTACCACTATGGAACTACACAAATTTCGCTCGTATTTATATGTTTATATCACAGGTAATTCGCCTACTTATCTAAGAAGTGTGATATTTACAAAATAATATTTCTGCCATTTCATTATGTTCAAAAATAAAATTCTAGATAATTTCCAACTATTACAGTTGCTAAATATTTATAGGGAAACTACAAAATGACATGGAACTATAGAAATTTCGCTGAGTGTACATAACAAAATATAATAATAAATTCAATTGTCATGCAACTAATTCTAGTTTAGTTATTAAAGAAGAATATAGACCTAAACAAATCTTCAGAGTGATCAGCAGTAAACTAGTTCTGTAAACTAGAACTGTACAGCTACTGATTACCTCTGGCCCAAGTGAATCTGGAAAATATCGTTAGTTCGTCTGAATTATTTGAAGTTTAACTATAAAAGAAAACCAGGAAACCGAAATATTAGGTAGAATTGGATTTAATACAACGTTTTTAAGGCCATATCGGCAACAGGATTAACAAGAAAGATTATAAAACAAAAGCTAAGATAAAACATTGCTACTATTGGTAAAGTATTATCGAACAGGAAACCACAAACATTTGAACGACCATCTTCTTGCAGGATAAGCAATGCTTATGGGAGAATAGTATGTGATAATAACTCCGATAATAGTCCAGTATTATCAGTTGAAGACCTGATTATATGATGGTGTAAATGAGAATGTCATGATAATAACGAAAAGTGTTCAGAAGCGTTTTTGCACTGGCAGGCAATTCCTAACTTCATACAATTTTTGTCTAGCAGTGTGGAACTATACAAATTTCGCTTGTATTTATACGTTTATATCACAGGTAATTCCCTTACTTGTCTAAGAAGTGTGATATTTACAAAATAATATTTTTTCCGTTTCATTATGTTCAAAAATAAAATTCTAGGTAATTCCCAACTATTACAGTTGCTAAATATTTATAAAGGAACTACAAAATGATATGGAACTAAAGAAATTTCGCTAATCTAGGAAGAATAGTACAAAATTACTCCCAAACAATGTTGAAAGCTGGTGGACAGTATGCCCCAAAGAATGTGTGCAATCAGTTAGTTGCATACTTGAGGTGTGCCGTACCGAATGTTCATATTAAGCTAATCTGAGGCACTAGCTACCTTGTTGATGAATCAGGTGAGCAGAGAAGTTGGTTTGGTGTTTTAAAATAAAGTAAAAGGCATTTCAATAAAAATCTACTTACCAACAAGTGCCAAAATAACAGTTAGTAGTGGTGCAGCTGGAAAGCTAATAGGTACGTTAAACTCCATCATGTGTAGAACGTCAACTGAAATAAAAACAACAATTTGAATCATGGTACTATTGTCACTTTTCTAAAAAAATTAATTGCAGGTTTTTTGATTTAGATTAATGTTCATTAATCCGTGTAGAGTAAAATTGCATCTCGACGCTTCTAATTTCCGATTAACAAAGTTTTGATATTATAAACAGTTTCATATACATAATTCAATGTATTCAATTGTGGAGTAAATAAATATAGATAATATGTATGTACAAACCTGTGCAGAAAAATGGCAGTGTTTAATGAAATTCAGAATTCGCTTTTTATTTTACCACATGTTTACACTAGTGGAACACGTATGTTAGTATGTTGTTACGTAGCAGTTATAGTGTCTAGAAACCAACAATATTGCAGATATTCTTCCGTTACTTACAGACTTATTTTCTATGTGCAACGAAATAGCAGTGCCAGTGTTTTACTGTGTAATACGGTGTATGTAGATAAAAAAACAGGTAGGATTCTAAAATTGTATTCATATCATGCGAGAATTTACCTAAATAAATTTATTCCATAGAATTTTTTTTATAATAATGGGTCGTGCAAAACATACCACCGCAGATGAGCTAAAAATGCGAAATGGTGGTAAAAGCTATCAATTAATTCAAAATATATTACAATGCTCAGCAAGAAAAGTTGCAAATGCAATTAAATGGCAAAATGAAGCTGAAAATAGAGGTGCCAAAAAGAAAACAATCGATAGAGAGGACAGACAAATTTTAAGCCTAGTCAAAAAAGACCCTTTCATTACGTCTACCAAGATAGTGGCTGAATTAAGGCTAATTGCTGTTAGTAGCTCGACTGTGAGACGACGCTGGGCAAGAGATAATATGTTTGCCAGAAGATGAAGTAACGTCCCGTTTTTAAAACACAAACATGTGAAAGCTGAATAGAGTTTGCCAAAGAGCATGTGACCTGGTTACTCTCCCGTTGGAGGAATATTCTCTGGATGGATGAATCGAAAGTTATGTTACATAGTAATAACTGTCCTACACAGTTTATACGACGACCGCCACGTACTGCTTTCCGTCCGAAGTACGCAATAAAAACCATTACGTACGGTGGTTCCAGGATCATAATTTGGGCGTGTTTCTCCTGGAATGAGACGGGCCCTATTTTTAAAATAACGGGAATTATAACGCAGGATACCTACTTACAGATATTAAGTGATGTTATGTTGCCATATGCTGAAGAGGAAATGCTTCTTAGGTGGTCCTACAAAGTACAATGACCCTAAGCATACAGTAAAAAGAGTAAGTGGTGTTCCGATAACGATACGACGGTAATGCCTTGGCCGGCACAATCGCCGAATCTTAATCCAATCGAGAACTTATGGAATGATGTGAATACAGTTGTGAAAGAAGCGAAACCAGCAAATAATAATGAATTATAGAATGTTGCTTGAATATCAATTCCGCAAGAGAGATGTGGGAGACTAATTGATAGCATGCCAAAAATTTGCCGCGATGTTATAGAAAACAAGGGCAGGCAATAAAATATTGATTTAATTTTAACAAAAAGTTCTCAGTTTTTTCATATTTTGGGAATCTTATGCACTTTTAATTAACACTGTTATTTTTATGAACAGCAGTCTTGGAATATATTTTTTATTTTAATGGAGAACTTTTTTTTGATTTCATATCTTAACTTATTTTGCAGCAAATTTTATTGTAAGAAATTTAACAATAAAGTCCAATACCCTAAAACTGCTATTGTGCTGCACAGGTTTGTAACTGTTGGTTTTTACAATAGTAACCTACTAGCGGTTAATCGACTGCCCCAATAGCGTTCATCCGTGCGCTCATTCTTTACCAAAAAGATTTACAATTTTATTCATACAGTGAGACTGCAGTAGAAGAGCTGTTAGAAATTCATTACCCACGTAGACCACAATTTTGTAATTGGTGTGCAAATGTGGACAATAATAATGGAGAGCTTTCACAGAGTCTCTACTGAGGTAGCACGGTTTTGTAAAACGAGATACTTATATTCATACAATAGAAGAATTTGGAGTAGTGAAAATCCATATGCAATTATTGAGGAATCGCTACATACACATAAAATAGGTGTTTGGGCAGCGATAAGCCAATCAGAGAAATCATAGAACCAATATTTTTTCAGGGAACGTTAACTGCTCAAAGGTAGCGCATGGAAATTTTAGAACCACTTATCAATCAGTTGATCAAACTCAAAACGCATATTTCCAACAAGATGACACACTCGTCACTGTATTGCGAAATCTTTGGATTACCTAGGAGAATTTTTTGATCAGAGTATAATTAGTGGAAATATTGAAATTTCTTGGTCCTGCTGCAATTTAACAGCTTGCGACTTTTTCTTATGGCCTTATCTAGAAAAGAGCATATTTCGAACACCTGTGTTGAATTTGTATGATATCCAGCAAGGAATTGAACAGAAATGCATGGAAATTAATAACAATCCCATACTCTTGCAGAATATGATTAGAAGTTAGAGTATTTTAAAATGTATTGCTGTTGAAGGATAATATTTTCAACACTTGTTATAATTTTCAATTCTTACTTATTTATTCATATTGCAAAATAAATACTAATTATCTGTTATTTAATTGTATAATGTGTATAAACCTGTCAAAATAGTTACTACTTTATAGGTACTTAGTCAGTTTTAATTAACAGCATACTTAAAAATACTCTCAATATGTCACGTGCAACTTGATGAACTTTTCAAATGAACGCATAGTATAACTTGTTGAGCAGAAAAAGATATTTAGTTTTAGTCTGTGATCTATGCGAACGTCTAAGTATTAGAAACGTTTTTCTTCTAGCAGCGACAAATATTTATGGAGAGCATACCTCTTAAAATACTTTGCTCTAAAATAAAATTAACGAAATTCGTACATTTATATTTACTTGTTTCATTTCCACATTACCATGGAAACTATATAAAATATTATTATTACCTAGCCAAAACAAGACATACCTATCCACACGCCACTGTTGCATATATTCCTTTTCCTCAGTTAATATCACCACACTTGGAGAGACGTCATCCTAAAGTCTCTAGGGCTATAGAAGCCGCAGTCCGGTAAACAACTGCTCATGTTGACCGTTACCCCGGACCGAGTGCTTGTGGTCTCACTTTACATAAGAAAATACAGTCGACAACAGCGTACGGCACTGTAGCTCGGGCAACGGAGTCCGTTTCGTCCCAGTTGCCATCCGATATTCCCCTGTTTGTACCCGGAGGTCATTTGTAGATTTCGGGAAATATAATATCGTTAAGGTTACATTTCCCAATTCGATTACGGTTTCGGTGTTTTTCCCTTCTTTCCCACATATCTTTTCGATCTTATATCTCAGTTTCTCTTTTACGTTTTTCTTTATTCCGATATGTATCTAGATATACAGTGTTTTCTCCCGTCCAACACAACACAATCATAAGAATTCTTAACAATAGTATGCTAAAGATGTAGTTCAGGATTTGTTCAAATATAAGTATGCATAGTTTTAATTTACTAGAATTGTTAAGTTAAAAATACAAATTACCAAATCTGTTTCATAAGTATCATCTTCCAGTTATTACTGTAATCACTATTCTACACTTCCAATTATTTTAATTATAATTTGAGAATACAATTAAATGCAGTAATTTCTTCGATAAGTAAGAGATACAAGTTATCAAATTATGTTCAGGTTGTCATTTCTATACATAATACATATGTACATACATACTTCAAAAATTCAAGTAATTGAATGATAACCAAACCAATTATTAGCAACAATCATTGCTAATAGACCAACAGTACCATGGA
Organism: Popillia japonica; assembly: GCA_004785975.1. Taxonomy (NCBI): domain Eukaryota; kingdom Metazoa; phylum Arthropoda; class Insecta; order Coleoptera; family Scarabaeidae; genus Popillia; species Popillia japonica. The sequence goes on from SMLS01069647.1 coordinate 33,731, forward strand.
CTAAAACAGTGTGTTGAATATATGTATTTTTATGACCTTTTAACTTATCTTATTATCCAGATAGTTTTTCCACTTGTTAGGTCAATGATAACACT